>RYFJ01003510.1:0-249830 GCA_003991445.1 Oryza meyeriana var. granulata | reverse complement strand
AAGAGAGAAGATAAGTTTTACAGTTTTTCTCCGATAATATAACTCTCCATAAAGCAACACATACTTAGATAGCTTATACCGAAAGCTTCCTAGAAATCGATTGCGACGGATTTTGTAATAATCAATTTATTTCTATCTCCAATCATTCAGCTTTACCTGAATATCACTATCGGCTATTTCAACCTCAATCTGTCTATTCCACCCGGATACGCGAAGCAATCTGTGCAGATCATCTAGCTTCTAAATTCTGTTCTCAGGATATGATCCAACGATACCATCCTGAAATCCCTCAATAAATCTCTACATTCTTCATAATATGATCTTAAAAAACATCATCTCTGACTCATATCCCCAGACATTGCTTGGAATCACTAATAAGGAATCTCTCCAACACTTATGGATATCGGCCCCCGATCTCCTTCAAAAGTTGAATCCTTTTAGCACCGCCCTCGTATTCTCCGCTTGATTGTTGTCTGATAGGGTTTAATTGTAAAAGCAAATTCAAAAACTTGCCCCCCAAGCAATACAATGACGCAATTTCCAATACCAGATCCATGGCTTGCAAACCGATCCTGAAAAATAAAGTCACGGAATCGCTCCACATAATTTCCATGAACGCCTCTTCCCCCCTGTTGGTTGCACAATCAAATCGGGTATTGCCTGTCCTTGATCGCCTTAGCGATCATACCTCAAGTCAAGATTCTGTTAAGGCAAAAATCCACATTACCACGGGGAAACTCGCCCTTTTAAAACTGGAGCCGGACAACATGTATTTTACCAATCGGCCTTGAAACAACGTACATTCAGCCGATAGGATGTAATGCTATAAATTTGTACATGAGAAATATAAACAAAGGCATAATTTTCTACCGCAGGATATCTTGTTTCACAATCCAAAAGCCTTCTGCTTAAATAAAACAACGACTCGCTCCTTCCTTCAAATTCCTATATTAAAAAAACCCGATGGATTTTTCATCGGCCGATAAGTACACTTGAAATGGCAACTATCCTCTTCTACGGTGGAATCAACATGGTGGGGAACTTAAATAATCTCTTAATTTCATCAAATGCCTTCTGTTTGTTTTGCACCCACACAAATCCGATCATCCTTTCAATTCAACAATGGAGTAAAAAGGCCTCAATCCTCCTGACAAATTTGAAAATGAATTACTTACAAAATTAATTTGCGATCAACGACCTGTAGCTCTGTCGTGATGCTTGGTGGTTCTGTATCTTGATGGCTTTGGGATGCTCTATTGACTAACTTCAATTCCCACTCATAACCATGAAACCCAAAAAACGTGTCCAACTTGATACCAAAAGCACATTTATTGGGGATCATTCTTAATCCATACTTCTTGCCCTTCCTCCAGTACTCTCGCCAAAAATTGGCTAATATGGCTTATCCTCTTAGGATTTAACGCAATCGACATCATCTCGATATAATTTCCACTATATAAGCCGTGAGATCATGATAAAATCATCGCGCTGCTCCTGATAAGTGATCGCAACTTTTTTAATCCAAACTCATTACTAACCCAACTCAATTAAGCCGAATAGCTCTAGGACATCGAAACGCAGTCTTATGTTACCTCTTCTGCCATAAAAATCTGATTGTATCCCTGCATTGCCATCCATGAAGCTAATAATTGTGGCCTGATGACATCTACCAACAAATCTGCTATCGGCATCGGGTACTCATCCTTGGGGTAGCCCTTATTCAAATCCGAAATCAATACATATTCAATTTCCATTTTTCTTTCCACCCGGGACGATATTAGAAACCCACTCAGCATATCGGCACGGCCTTATAAACTTTGCATCATATAACTTGTGATTTCTGCCTTTGATTGGTCATATAACGCTCCGCTTAATCTCCTTGATCCTGTTTAAACGGCCGATATCCTGGTTTAATAGGAGCCGATTTCAAATGGATCTGGCTTAACCTGGCATTTCATGATATTCCCAAGCAAAACAATCCCGATACTCCTTCAACAATTTTATCAGTTCTTCTCGAAATTCAGGATGCAATTTTTTACTTATATACGTCGGCCTTGGCCTATCTCCTGGTCCTATATCAATTTCTTCCAAATCATTGGCCGATGTAAACCCTTGTCCCAACTTTCCTTCGAAATCTTCAATGGTGCCCATCAGAGTAATAATTCTGAGCTGACTTGCCGAATCGGCTGTATCTCTTGAATGGTGATCTTAAGATAATCCCCGTCCCATACTTTTCAGACAAACAATTGACGCCTTCGGCCTCCCAGACCGGCAAATCGGTCATTGCAATGTTGGTTGATTGATCTGCTAGGATTATCTCAACTTGATCTCCTTGCCACTATATCAGACTTTGATGCATCATCGAGGGCACGCAACAGTTTGCATGAATCCAATCCCTACCAAGGAGCAGACTATATGATCCTTTTCCATTGATAACAAAAAATATGGTAGGTAATGTCTTATTCCCCACTGTTAATTCCACGTTCAACACGCCTTTTGTCTCCGATGGATTCCCGCCGAAATCTTTTAACACCATATTTGTCTTAATCAAATCTTTAGCGGTTTTCCCTAGCTTCCGATACGTAGCATATGGCATTAGATTAACAGCTGCCCCCCCCCCCTCCATCAACTAGCATCTTCGTCATCGGCTTCCCATTCACATAACCCTTGATATATAATGGCTTCAAATGCCGATGATTTGATTCTTCAGGCTTATCAAATATAGCCCGATCAGGTTGCAGCGTTAATTGAGCAAAAACCTCTTCATTGCCCTCCTCATCAGTTGAAAGTGCTTTATACTCTCGAGGCAAAAAGAAAACCATGTTTACCGAGCCGATGGATCGACCTCATCATTAATTCTCTTCACACGCCATACCCGTTTATTCCTCTTGTGACGATGATCAGCTCCCTCGTGATCTCGCCGTTGTTCTTCCTGTTGCTCTCGGTGCCATAGCCGCTGTGCCCTTCTTTTCTGATTTTTTTGTAAATACTTCCACTAGGACACCACTGAGGATTTTGGATTTGTTGTTTTTCACGCAATCCCTCTCCATTTTCTTCAAAAAATTCTTCATGGATCGGTCCTAATCGGTTATGTACCGATGCTCGTTTTTCAAGCGGCTGATCTTGTGAAAATCCTTCATGCCCAAAATTTCAAGATCTTGTAACATTACATTCAGGACAATCTCTGACCGACTGGCGAATCTTATCCCCCGCTCCTAGCAAAATTGAAAGAACGGGCATCGCAATGTGGATTGTATCCCTCCTCGTATGACGAAACCCGTTGTTCCTCTTCGTGCTTTGAATATTTATCTATCAGCTGCGATGAAGTAATTCTAGATCTTTTAAATTCCCGATACCTTCCTTCATTGGCTTGATTCATTGATGATCCCGCATAAACCATGTTCACGGGGAATGGATGTCCATCAATTTTCATCGGCTTTTTGTCCTCAAATTTGATCCTTCCCTGTTCGACAGCCGATTGGATTTGTTGCCGAAAAACTTTGCATTCATTGGTGTGGTGCGATATCGTGTTATGCCACTTGCAATATCTCTTCTTCTTTAGCTCTTCGGCTAATGGAATTACATGATTTGGCGGAAGCTGTATCTGTTTCTCTTGTAGCAATAGATCGAATATTTTATCGGCTTTATTGATGTCAAAATCATATCGTTCTTCCTTACCGATATCCTTCACCCACGGGCACGATATTGATTTCTTATTTCTAGCCCACTCCACCAATCCAACTTCAACATCGGATCCTTCATCATCTGAGTCCGATGAATAAGCCTGCACCTGAGCAACCCTTCTCTAAAACTTCTCCTTTTTTGCTTCTTGAAATCGGCTTTCATGAGCCGATACCTTCTGTACAAGGTGCGCTAGACTCTTGAACTCCTGCAATGAAAACCTCTCTTAATGAGAGCTAAGAGACCCTGGAAGGCAACTCGGCTAGATGCCATCGCTTAGATTCAAACTATAACATCGGTTTTAACGTCCCGAAACCGTAGACGTATTTTGGTACCGTTTCATCTAGCCTCTGTTTAACCGATGTTAGGTCCATCAGCCTCATCTCGTGGATCCCAGCAAAAAAGTACTTTTGAAACTGTTTCTCTAGATCGGCGCATCCCCGAACTGAATTTGGTGGTAATGAAGAGAACCATGTAAAAGCCGATCCAGACAATGACAAGGGAAAAAATCTAACCCTTAGAGCCTCCTCAGCCAATGCCTCTCCACACTATGCCAAGAATCAGCTAATATGCTCTACTGTAGATTTGTTGTCCTGTCCTGAGAATTTAGAAAAATCTGGGACTCTGTATCGGTGTGGTAATGGAACTCTATCAAACCACCTAGGATACGGATGCTGATACATAAATGTTTGCTCCTTTGGTTTTATCCCAAACTATTCTTAACTATTTCTGCAACCCTTGTCGATAAATCTTCCTTCCTTGGGATCTCTTGTTGATATTGTATAGGTGGAGTTGGTAGCCGATTCTGCTTAGGATATTCTCTCTGATAATTATCTGAATTGGGAACATCTCCTGGATAATTTTGTTGATACCCCCCATAATAAGCCGTTCGATGGTACCCTGAAGGAATATCTTGTTGCCCCCCAGCCTGGTTCTTATTTGTGAAATCAAGTTTTTCGGTACATCTTTTCTGGTGCCATAAGTGACTTGATTTGGCTCTATTTTTGGCAGAAAGTAAATAGGACTGTCGATGTTTTACACCGGCAATAAATATATGGGGCTAGTCGGCGGATGGAAACTCGGTGGATTGCAAAGGAACACAAGGAGATTTTATACTGGTTCAGGCCCTCAATGTGAGGTAATACCCTACGTCTAGTTGTGGTGTTATTCCTTTGAGGATTTGCGGTGGTGATTCTGGTGAACCAACTCAACCTGCGAGCTTATGTGTGCTCTTGCCCTCAGGGGGCGCCCTGCCTCCCCTTATATACTGGGGGACAGGGGTACAAGGTAAGGATCCCAGCCGGATACAGCCAAGGGATTTCCTCCTTAGAGATAGAGTCCTATCCGACTAAGACCATGTTTCCTTATTATGCAAGGCAAAGCCTGCCGGATGCTATCTTATCTCTAATTACAAGGCTAGGCCCATCCTCTATCTGAGTGGCTCATATGCTGGTTATGAGGTACCCGGGGCCCATGGCCTCCACAGTAGCCCCTGAGACCTTCATAGTTGAGTCACAGCTGATGCCGAGTGCTCATCCTCCACGGTGAAGTCTTCCCGAGTGCATTTCTCCCGAGTACTCTTTGTCTGAATGCTTCTTCTCCCGAGTCCTGCTTCATGTCAGCTGGCAGCGAGGCTATGAAGGGCTCCATGTAGAAGTATGAATAGTGTGCACCGAATAGGTGCACCTATTAGGTGTAGCCCCCGACTTTGTGCTTAATTGTGAAGACAATTAAACATAAAGTCAAAGATCTTTAACCTGAAAGTCTTTCCCGAGTAGATTACTACTGGTATATGAGACTCTTCGGTATCATGTCAACCGGAATATGATTTATAGTCTTGCCGAGCAGGGAACTACTCGTATGTAGGACTCTTCGACTTCATGTCAGTCGGAATGTATGTTTATAGTCTTACCGAGTAGGATGCTACTCGTATATGGGACTCTTCAGCTTCATGTCAGCTGGAAAGGGGGGTTTATTGTCTTTTCCGAGTGGCGTCCCACCTAGAAGTTAGACTCCTCCACGTCATGTCAGCGGGAATAGATATTTATAGTCTCTCTCGAGTAGTGCACTACTCGAAAGTTAGACTCTTCCACATCATGTCAGCAGGTAAAATGTTGCTCATGGCAACCGATGGCCACGCATGTAGGCCGAGTACCACTTTATGAAAATAAATCCACGGCGTGGTCAGGTGTACCCGAGAAAGATACCTGCATCCCCAATTTTAATGAAGACCAGCTTGTGATCCTTATAAGGATATATCCTCGAGACCTGGTGGATAAAACAGATACCCAAACATATATGTTTAGCAATAAGGCTCTCATGGAGCATATCTGTTTACCTCATCGGCTCCTATTGGTAGCACCAGCGCTATAATTTCAACTCAGCCTGCGGGCGGCCCACATGGAGCATGCTACTGTAGGAACTCATATCTTGGTGGCTGCTACCAAATAAGCCGGCCTGAGCCGACCTATCCAGCATAGCTCTATAGAAGTAACATCCATCACATGTCAGGATGAGTTTTTTGGTGTCGGTAACCGCAATCAGCCAGAGAAATCCTTATTCGCAAGCCTTTCTGACTTATGTTCTGGATGCAGCCTAGTTGCCACAGGTGCCCGAGGAGGTGTGTTGCAGGATCTGCTTGCCCTCCTCAGGTGTGACGCAGTGCATGAGAACTCCAGATGCGCTTTGACGATGTAAGTCTTCTCTGACTTCAGGAGAGCCAAGCAGGGTACCCAAACCTTGCATTAGCATAGGATTCGGCAAGCGACCCTCATGGGGCATACCCTACCCAACATAGTTATAGCCAAGCGAGGTACATGAACCTTGCATCAGCATAGGATTTGGCTAGCGACCCTCATGGGGCGTACCTCACCCAGCCGAGTGATATATGACCCCCGACTAGTGCCGGAAGTTGGTTGTCAGCTCACATGAAGCGTAGCCGGGGAAGATGACGTCCTGACTGGCGCAAGTACTCGGTAAGTAGCCCTCATGGAGCATCCCGAGTGTATTTTGGCAGACTTGTCCAGCCCCTGAGTGTAGGAGATAGGCTCGCAGCCCTGAGTTCCTGTCACGCGTATCCGGAGCTGGGCCTGCAATATAAAGATATCGGATGAGTAGCATCTGATGATAAAAACAATCATCCGAATAAAATGTATTTTACAATATATGTAAATTCATGTTCTTCCTCTTATTGATATTAATTTCCCTGAGTAGTTGACCCCTTACGTTTAAGCACTCTGCCCGACTAGTCGTAGCCCCCTAGCGTCGGGAGTTGGCTCATGGCTCTTTCCCAGACACGTGTTTTGGGTGACTTGAGTTTGTCTTTCATGGAGCAAAGTTTCACGGATCAGGATTTATGCTACTTGAGTACTTTTGCAATCATTTAAGAGCAAAAACAGAGAAGAGTGCAGCTTGTGCACCTATTAGGTGTAAGCGGCATTGGCAAGGCCGAGTGAAGAAATATTTATCAGGAAGCGACTTAGCTGTTCGGTATTTGGGAGTGGGGATGCCATCCTTGCGTTTGAGCTTGTGAGCCCCCGAGCATGTCACTTGTTGTTCTGATAATCTTCAGTTGTTGAAAGTCGAAGACGATTGTGACCGACTGCCACAATGAAGCCGTCTGACTTGCGTTTGCGATTCGCGGCTTTAGTCGGGACCGCGTCGTTGGTGCCCTCCCGCTTCTTCTGTCAGGATGCCTTTTTATCTTCAAGGGCCTCAGCAACAGCGTGGGCTGAGTAGGCGTATTTGTTCGCCATGTCGAATAGAGCCTTGACAGAGTTGGGAGGCTTCCGAGTGAATTTGTTGATGAATGAGGTGTCTTTGACTCCTTTTCGAAAGGCGGTGATGACGACCTCGTCCTTGATGTTCGGGATTGAATTTTTCTTCTCAGAGAACCTCTTGATGAAGTCACGAAGAGACTCGTTCTTCCTTTGATGCAACTGATATAAGTCGTACTCAGAAGATGGCCTCTCGTATGTTCCCTGGAAGTTGGTGATGAAGCGTTCCCGGAGTTCTCCCCAGGAGTCGATTGATTGCTTGGGAAGTTCTGTTAGCCATGTCCTCGCTGAGTCGGCTAAAGCGACTGGGAGGTAGTTAGCCATGACTTTGTGATTTCCCCCAGCTGCTCGGATCGCCAGAGTGTAGACCGTGAGCCAGGACTCGGGATTGGTCTTGCCGTCGTATTTGTTGATGCCTGTAGGCTTGAAACTCGATGGCCAGTCGACCTGTTGTGGCTCCTGGGTGAAGGCCGGTATGCCTTCGTCTTTATGAGGGCTTCGACTCTAAATATGGCGGTGAAACCACTCGTGGTGGAGGCCGAAACGCTTGTTCTTGTCTTCCAGTTGGCGTTGCTCATCTTCTTCTTGTTCACGGCGTCGAGCGATGATGTTTTGCCGAAGGTCGCGCCGTAGTCGGTCTTGGAGGTCGTGATCGTCCCGACGGTTGCTTTGACGTCGCCGGTTGTCGTTGGGGTTGCCGAGTGACGCCTGACATGCCTCCGTATGAGGCTGACTGGAGCCAGCCGCTCGGCGTCGCTTTGAGGTGGATGAGACTGCCATTGGGGATGTTGACCGGTTGGTCGGTATGAGGGTATCACCCAACTGTTGGTGCTGCTGACATGCAGCAGCGGTAAGCATGGCTTTTATCCTTGCGATGGTCGGGGTGGCCTGGTGATCAGGCCCAAGCTGGATCGTGTCCAGTAGGGTTGCGGCAGCCACGATGTTCTGTTGTGGCGTGATGAAGACGTCATCGTCGCTGACTTTTGTTTGGAGGGTTTGTTGCTAAGCAGTTCGCCCAGCCCTACGTAGGCCGTCGTTGCGGGCGTGCAGGCGTCTTGCTTCTTCCTCCTATTGTTCTCGCAGTCGGCAGGCTTCCTCCTCTTGTTGCTTGCGTAGTCGGCGTGATTCCTGAGTAGGAGTAGAGCCTTTGGATGCCATGAAGATTTCTCGTGGCGGAGAGAAGCTTGCCGAACCGCTGTCTGACTTAGAGTTGGAGTCCGACTAGGAGTCGGAATCCGAGTGAGAGTCGAAGTCGGAATAATTGATGGGGGTGATTATAACTCCAACCTCCCTAGATCCAATCTCGAGCGGCTCGGGGCTGTATCCGAGTCGAATTCCAGGGGATCGGGTTTGCCGCGTCGGATGTAGATTGTAGATATTCGCGGAGTCGCCGAGTCCGAACGGGAAATTGACGATCTCTTCCTTTTTTGGCCCGATCTTGGCCGGCTCAAAACCTTGTCCGAGTCGAACACCGAAAGAAAGAGTTGTCCCTAGACTCGGGCGTACTAGAGATCGCCGTAGCATGTCGTGAAAGATTACTGCAGCATCGTGTAGGCCGACAGGCGCGGAGTCGGCTGGTTCCTCGGTCGGTTGGATCGGGTCCGTGTCGGCCAAGGTGAGATTGCCGAACATGTCGGTGACGAAGTCGAGGCTTCCGAATGAGATTGTATCTCCAGGAGAGAATTTGCCGCCGTCGACTCCGGTTGCTAGATCCATCGAGCTTGTAGATGTAGATCGCGCCGAAGCCCCTACCTGGCGCGCCAACTGTCGATGTTTTACACCGGCAATAAATATATGGGGCTAGTCGGCGGATGGAAACTCGGTGGATTGCAAAGGAACACAAGGAGATTTTATACTGGTTCAGACCCTCAATGTGAGGTAATACCCTATGTCCAGTTGTGGTGTTATTCCTTTGAGGATTTGCGGTGGTGATTCTGGTGAACCAACTCAACCTGCGAGCTTATGTGTGCTCTTGCCCTCAGGGGGCGCCCTGCCTCCCCTTATATACTGGGGGACAGGGGTACAAGGTAAGGATCCCAGCTGGATACAGCCAAGGGATTTCCTCCTTAGAGATAGAGTCCTATCCGACTAAGACCATGTTTCCTTATTATGCAAGGCAAAGCCTGCCGGATGCTATCTTATCTCTAATTACAAGGCTAGGCCCATCCTCTATCCGAGTGGCCCATATGCTGGTTATGAGGTACTCGGGGCCCATGGCCTCCACAGACCTCGACTAGGCTCTTGAGCAATCGACCCATCCACTACCTTCTTGATAAGGTTATGCAGCATGTTCACCAATATGCCTGATTGATTGATAAGCGCGTGATGCACTGCTTCATTTACCATCTCTTGTAAGGGTTTTGGTGGACTTTCAGGTGATGCACGGTTCGATTCACCAACCAGAACTGATTTTGGAAATTGTGTTTTCTGAATCGGCCCTTGTCGCGCCATGCCAAAAGATTCCAAACAGAGCTTCTGAAAATTGGCCATATTGTGCTCGACTTGCTATTTCTGCTCGTCAGTTAGATCTTCCATGCTGACCGAAATCACGTTGTCTGTTTTGATCTCTTTTCCAGCCATGTTGACATTCCGTGTTCCACCGGGCGTGCCAAAAATGTGTTGACACCGAAAATCACCAGCAGTGTTGAGAACGAGCTGAGGATCTAGTTCGATGCACTAGACACGCGAAGGCCTGGGAGATTTGCTTAACTCCAGTGCAGGTCCTAAATTCGAGGTTCATAGGCGTGCCAGTCAATTTGACCCTGCAATTGACAAGGAAATAGAAATATTAGACTAGTGAGCCAATCGGCTAGAAGCCGATTTGGACTCATTTCACCGGCCGATTGCCGATATGAACTAAAGCACTTATACATCGGCTGGAAGCCGATGATGGCATAAATAGGCAAAATAAATAAATCAACTGACTACCAATAGAACATGTGCATCGGCTTGAAAACTGACGATAGTGTAGATAATCAGAATAATAGACAATGCAGTCGACTTAAAAGATAACTTATCGGCTAGGCACTCCGATAAAACATTGCATATACACCCATCGGCTTAACAAGGATAAATCTATCATTATCAATCTAGTAGGTCAAACTTAACTGATGCAGCACAGATTAATAATGATAAAAGAACCTCGATGAGCCGATAGATCTAATGCAATTGTGATGTACTATACGATAACTTATCGGCTATACACTCCGATAAGACCCTTGCATGAAAATCTATCAACCTAACAGGAACAACATATCATTAGTAGTTTAGTAGTTCGAACCTAACCGATGCAACACAAACTGATGATAAATTATACCCAGTAAGCTGATAAATCTACTCAAGTGTGATGTGATATACCTACTCGGACTAAGAGATCAAACCTAACTGGTGCAGCCGTAGACAGAATAGATACATCGTGGTAAGCTGACTACCGTAGACCGACTAGAATATCAGACCTAACCGAGGAAGTCCTAGCCGATACTATGGTTGTGGTAATGAGACTTACCCTCTCGCAGGAGGTCGAACTTAACCGATGCAGCCCGGCTCGAGAGGCAAGAACCCGTTGAAAAGGGTGGTGATGTGCTGAATTTGTATTGATATGTGTGATAATTTACAAGGTACCCGGGCATACATATTTATACCCCGAGTTGATACAAGTCCTTATTGGACACGACACACGATTTCCTAATTACTGAAGGAAAACACTAATAAAACCCGATCGGACATGAGATCAGGTTTCCTAAAAGAAAGAAATACTAACATTGCCTAATTAATAGATAAGATATTAACTGCCTTTCCGTGGTCTTCAAGATCCCTTCTCAAACCCGGCTTCCTCTAGATTAATTTCCGCTAGTTGACTATGATTTTTTCCTTAACCGAATCTGATAAAGAATCATCCCAAATTTTGGCGTTAAACCACTCATGGTGAAGACTGAAATGCTCGTTCTCGTCCTCCTGTCGGCGGTGCTCTTCTTCTTCGCGTTGGCGGCGCCGGGGGTTAATGTCGTGCGGAGGTCACGTTGTAAAAGAACTCAGAGGTCTTGGTTGGGGCAACGATCGTACTGGTGACGCCGCCGGTTGTTGTTGTTAGTGTCGCCGAGTGATGTTTGCCGCGATTCCTCATGTGGCTGACTAGAGCCAGCCGCCCGGTGTCGTGCTGACGTAGATGATCCTACAGACGGAGAACCCGACCGATTGGTCGGTACAACTGTGTCGCCCGACTGCTGTTGTTGCTGATAGGCAGCAGCTGTGATCATCCCCTTGTTCTTGGCGATAGTCGGGGTGGCCTGGTGATCAGGCCCGAGCTGGAGCGTGTCTAGCAGGGTTGCAGTGGCCATGACGTTCTGTTGTGGCGTGACGAAGATGTCGTGGTCGCCGACTTTGGTCTAAAGAATCTGTTGCTAAGCGGCTTGCCTAGCCTTGTGTAGCCCATCGTTGCGAGCCTCGCGGTTAGCTTTCTCCTGTTGTCGTAGTCGGCGTGCCTCATCCTACTGCTCCTCTTGTAGTCGGCGCACCTCCGGTGGTGGTGTTGATGCTATGAAGATCTCACGGGGTAGGAGAAAACTCGCCAGACTTGAGTCCGAACTAGTGTTCGAATCGTTGTCCGACTTGGAGTCGGAATCCGAGTAATTTATCAGAGTGAGAATGACTCCGACCTCCCTAGATACAATCTAAAACGGCGCTTGGCCGTGTCCAAACTGAATCGCCGAAGATCGGGTCTGCTGCGTAAGATGTAGATCTGTAGTGTCACCGAATCCGCGTGGGAGATTGACGATCTCTCCCCTTCCTAGCCCAACCCGGGCTGGCTCAA
This sequence comes from Oryza meyeriana var. granulata, assembly GCA_003991445.1. NCBI lineage: Eukaryota > Viridiplantae > Streptophyta > Magnoliopsida > Poales > Poaceae > Oryza > Oryza meyeriana. The sequence goes on along the minus strand of RYFJ01003510.1, from coordinate 237,563 downwards.
GGCCTAGCGTGAGTCGGACGCCGAAGGAGAGAGTTGTCCCAAAGCTCGGCAAAGTTGAAGATTGCTGCATTGGATTGATGATAGATGGTGCAGCGTCTTGTGAGCTGGCACGGAGTCGGCTGGTTCCTCGGCCGGTTGGATTGGATCTGCATCGGCCAAGGTGAGATTGCCGATCTGGTCGGCGATGAAGTCGAGGCTTCCGAAGGTTATTGTGTCTCCCGGGGAGAACTTGTCCCCATCGACTCCTGATGTAGGATCCATCAAGATTGTTGTTGTAGATTGCAAAGGAACACAAGGAGATTTTATACTGGTTCAGGCCCTTGATGTGAGGTAATACCCTACGTCCAGTTGTGGTGGTATTCCTTTGAGGATTTGTGTTGATCTATCATCTTCTGCCCTCAGGGAGCACCCTGCCTCCCCTTATATATTGGGGGATAGGGGTACAAGGTAGGAGTCCTAGCCGGATACGGCCAAGGGATCTCCTCTTAGAGATACATTTTACCCGACTAGGACTGTATATTCCTTATTGTACACGGCAAAGTCTGCCGGGTGCTACTATATCACTAATTACAAGACTCGGCCCATCCTCTATCCGAGTGGCCCATATGCTTGTGATGAGGTAGTCGGGGCCCATGGCCTCCACACAAGTACTCGGTCAGTGGCCCTCATGGAGCATTTCGAGTGATTCTTGAAGCGTCGCACTCCAAGTGTATCTTGGTAGACTGGTCCAGCCCCCGAGCGTAGGATATAGGCTCCTAACCCTGAGTTCCTGTCACGCGAATCCGGAAGTAGTTTTGCATTATAAACTTATCGGATGAGTAGCATCTGATGATGAAAACAATCACCCAAATAATATTTATGTATTTTACAATATATGTAAATACGTGTTCTTCCTCTTATTGATATTAATTTTCCTGAGTATTTGACCCCTTACGTTTAAGCACTTTGCCCGACTAGTCATAGCCCCCTAGCATCAGGAGTTGGCTCATGGCTCTTTCCCAGACACGCGTTTTGGGTGACTTGAGTTCATCTTTCATGGAGCAAAGTTTCACGGATTGGAGTTTATGCCACTCGAGTACTTTTGTAATCATTAAGAGAAAAATAGAAAAAATGCACAGCTTGTACACCTATTAGGTGTAAGCGGCTGCGGCATTGGCAAAGCCAAGTGAGGAAATTTTTATCAGAAAGTGACTTAGCTGTTCGGTATTTGGGAGTGGGGATGCCATCCTTGCGTTTGAGCTTGTGAGCCCTCAAACATGTCACTTGTTGTTCCGATAATCTCCAATTGTTGAAGGTCGAAGACGGTTGTGACCGACTACCACAATGAAGCCGTTTGACTTGCGTTTGCGGTTCCCGGCTTTAGTCATGGTCGCATCATCGATGTCCTTCCGCTCCTTCTGTCAAGGGGCCTTTTCGTCATCGATGGCCTCAGCAACAGCGTGGGCTGAGTCGGCGTACTTATTCGCCATGTTGAATAGAGCCTTGACAGAGTTGGGAGGCTTCCGAGTGAATTTGGTGATGAACGAGGTGTCTTTGACTCCTTTTCGAAAGGCGGCGATGACGACCTCGTCCTTGATCTTCGGGATTGAATTCTTCTTTTCAGAGAACCTCTTGATGAAGACACGAAGAGACTCGTTCTTCCTTTGATGCAATTGATACAGATCGTGCTCAGAAGATGGCCTCTCATACGTCCCCTGGAAGTTGGCGATGAAGCATTCCCGGAGTTCTCCTCAGGAGCCGATTGATTTCTTGGGAAGTCCCGTTAGCCATGTCCTCGCCGAGTCGGCTAGAGCGACTGGGAGGTAGTTAGCTATGGCTTTGTGATCTCCTCTGGCTGCTCGGATCGCCAGAGTATATACGGTAAGCCAGGACTCGGGATTGGTCTTGCCGTCGTATTTCTCGATCCCAGTCGGCTTGAAGCCAGTTGGCCAGTCGACCCGTTGAAGCTCCTTGCTGAAGGCCGGTACACCTTCATCTTGATGAGGACTCCGACTCCGCCTACGACAGCGAAACCACTTGTGGTGGAGGCTGAAGTGCTCGTTCTCGTCTTCCAGTCGGCGTTGCTCATCTTCCTCTCGTTCGCGGCGCCGAGCATTGATGTCCTACCGAAGATCACGTCGTAGTCGGCCTTGGAGATCCTAGTTGTCCCGACGGTCATCTTGATGTCGACGCCGCCGGTGGCCGTTGGGGTTACCAAGTGACGTCTGGCATGACTCCGTGTGCAGCCGACTGGAGCCGGCCGCTCGGCGTCGTGTTGAGGTGGATGAGACTACCGTTGGGGAAGCCGACCAGCTGGTCGGTATGAGGGTATCACCTGACTGTTGGCGCTGCTAGCATGCAGCAACAGTGATCATGGCTTTTATCCTTGCTATAGTCGGGGTGGCCGGGTGATCAGGCCCGAACTGGAGTGTATCTAGTAGAGTTGCGGCGGCTACGACGTTCTGTTGTGGTGTGACGAAGACATCATGGTCACCGACTCTAGTCTGGAGGATTTGTTACTGAGCAGTTCACCCAGCCCTGCATAGCTCGTCGTTGCGAGCCTCACGTTCAGCCTCCTCCTGTTGCCCTAGTCGGTGGGCCTCCTCTTCTTGCTCCTTTGTACTCGGCGTACCTCCGGCAGAGGGGTTGAAGCCATGAAAATTTCTCGGGGCAGAAGGAAGCTCGCCAAACTGGTGTCCGACCTGATGTTCGAACTGTTGTCCGACTTGGAGTCAGAATCCAAGTAGTTCATCAGGGTGATGATGACTCCAACCTCCCTAGATCCAAGCTGGAATGGCTCTGGGCCGTATCCAAACTGAACCATGTGGGATCGGGTCACCACATGGGATGTAGATTGTAGATGTCCGCGGCGTCGCCGAATCTACATGGGAGATTGATGATCTCTCCTCTTCCTAGCCCGACCCGGGCCGGCTCAAGGCCAAGTCTGAGCCGAACGCCAAAGGAGAGAGTTGTCCCGAGACCCGGGAAAGTGGAAGATTGCCGCAGCAAATCGACGAGGGTTGCTACAGCGTCGTGTGGGCCGACTGGCGCAGATTTGGCCGATTCCTCGGCTGATCGGATCTGGTCTGAGTCGGCCAAGGTGAGGTTGCCGAGCTGGTTGGCAATGAAGTCGAGGCTTTTGAATGTAATCGTGTCTCCGGGGGAGAATTTGCTACTGTCGACTCCGGTTGTCGAATCCATCGAGCTTGTTGAAGTTGATCTCGCCGAAGCCCCCTGCCTGGCGTGCCAACTGTCGATGTTTTACACTGGCAATAAATATATAGGGCTACTCACCGGACCAAAACTTGATGGATTGCAAAGGAACACAAAGAGTTTATACTGGTTCAGGCCCTCGATGTGAGGTAATACCCTACGTCCAGTTGTGGTGTATTTCCTTTGAGGATATATGATGGTGATTCTTGTGAACCTCCCACCTCTTGCCCTCAGGGGGCGCCCTGCCTCCCCTTATATACTAGGGGACAAGGTTACAAAGTAGGAGTCCCAGTTAGACTACAACCAAGGGATCTACAACCAAGGGATCTTCCTTATCGTACAAGGCTAAGTCTACCGAGTTCCATCATATTTCTAATTACAAGGCTAGGCCCATCCTTTGTCTGAGTGGCCCATATGTTTGTCATGAGGTACTCGGGGCCCATGGCCTCCACAAGGTGATAGAGCATTCCCTCATTGTCAAGCCAGACGCCAAACTAGTCAAACAACTGCTGCGGTGCTTCGCACAAGACCACAAAGATGCTATTCGGGAGGAGATTACCAAACTCCTTGCAGCTGGATTCATCAAAGAGGTCTACCACTCGGATTGGCTGGCAAACTCAGTCCTGGTCCGGAAGAACGGTAAATGGCGCATGTGCGTCGACTACACCGACTTGAACAATGCGTGCCCAATGGATCCATTTGGTCTACCTAGGATAGATCAGGTGGTCTACTCCACTACGGGGAGCGAGTTACTCAGTTTTCTCGAACTGTTACTCGGGATATCATCAAATCAGTCTAAAGGAGGAGGACTGCCTAAAGACTTCTTTTATCATGCCATTTGAAGCATACTGCTATGTCACTATGCCATTTGGGTTGAAAAACGTTGGCGCAACATATCAACACGCTATCCAGTGGTGTCTTCACACTCAACTCAGGTGCAATGTGGAGGCATATGTCGATGATGTGGTAATCAAGACCAAAATCAAGACCTCATCTTCGACTTAGAGGAAACTTTCCAAAGCCTTTGGAGATTCAAGATGAACTTGAACCCGGAAAACAGCATCTTCGGAGTACCTTCGGGAAAATTACTTGGCTTCATCACATTGAGGCATCGAGGCTAATCTAGAGAAAGTCAACACTATCATGAACATGGCACCCCTGACTAGCCAAAAGGACATGCAGAAGCTGACTGGCTGTATGGTGGCACTCAGCCGATTTGTCTCATGATTCGGCGAACGGGGCAAGCCCTTTTTAAAATTACTCAATGTTAACGCCAAAATTTGGTACGGATCTTTATTGGATTCGGTTAAGGAAAATCACGGTTAACTGGTGGGAATTAAATCCAGAAGAAGCCGAATTCAAGAAGGGATCGTGAAGACCATGGAGAGGCAATTAGTATCTTATCTATAAATTAGGTAGAGATAGTAATTTTTAGGAAACCTGATCTCGTGCCCGATCAGGACTTGTTGTTTTTCTTTTTATAATTAGGAAACTCCTATTTCGCATCTGATCAGGACTGTATCAACTCGGGGTATAAATACGTATGCCCGGGGACCATGTAAAATCATCAAATAGATCAATACAAACTTCGGCGCATCGCCACCCTATTCAACGGGTTCTTGCTTCTCGAGCCGGGCTGCATCGGTTAAGTTCGACCTCCTACGAGAGGGTAAGTCTCGTTACCCCGACTACCGTATCGGCTAGGACTTCCTCGGTTAGGTCCGATATTCTAGTCGGCCTACGGTAGTCGGCTTACCACGATATATCTGCTCTGTCTACGGCTGCATCAGTTAGGTTTGATCTCAAAGGCCGAATAGATATATCACATCACGCGTGCATAGGCTTATCGGCTTACTGGGTGTAACTTATCATCAGTTTGTGCTACATCGGTTAGGTTCGACCTACTAAACTGCGTGATAAATTATTCCTGCTAGGCTGATCGGTTTTATGCAAGCGTTTTATCGGGATGTATAGCCGATAAGTTATCATATTTTACATCACGATTGCATTAGATCTATCGACCCATCGAGGTTCTGTTATTATTATCAGTCTGTGCTGCAACGGTTAGGTCCGATTTATTAGACTGGTGATAATAATTCTATCCTGACTGAGCTGATGGATGTTTATGCAATGTTCTATCAGAGTGCTTAGAGGATAGGTTATCTTTTGCTAATTAAAGCCGACTACATTGTTGAACACGTTTTTGGCACGCTACACCATTATCGGCTTTCCGGCCGATACACATCATGTCCGTAATCGGCTAGTTATTTATTTATAGTGTTATTGGTTCCTTAGCCACATGGTATATTTATCTTATCCATCTATGCCATCATCGGCTCCCAGTCGATGTATAAGTGCTTTGTTTATATCGGCCATCGGCCGATGGAGCGAGTCCAATTCGGCTTCCAGCCGATTGGCTCAACGATCTAATATTTTCTATCTCCTTGTCAATTGCAGGGTCAAATTGACTGGCACGCCTACGAACCTCAAGATTTAGGACCTGCACTGGAGTTAAGCAAATCTCCCAGGCCTTCGCGTGTCTCTAGGTGCCGAACCATATCATCGGCTTGTTCTCGACGCTGCCGGTGATTTTCGGCGTCAACACGTTTTTGGCACGCCCGGTAGGACACGAAGTTTCAACCTGAAGTTTTGACATGGTCGGAAAGGAGATCTAAACAGACAACATGATCTCAGTCAATATGGAGGATTTAACAGATGAGCAGAGACAGCAAGTCGAGCAAAATATGGCCAATTTTCAAAAACTCTGCTTAGAATCTTTCGGCATGACACGACAAGGGCCAATTCAAAAATCTCAGTTTCCAAAACCAGTTCTGATAGGAGAATCGAGCCATACCCCACCTAAGAGTCCACCAATAAAGCCCTTACAGGAGATGGTGAATGAAGCAGTACATCATGCGTTCATCAATCAATCAGGGATCCTGGTGAACACGCTGCATAACCTCATCAAGAAGGCAATGGATGGATCGATTGCTCAAGAACCTACTCGAGGTCTTGTTTACCTCCCACCAAAGATGGAGCCAAATCAAGTCATTTATGGCGCTGTTAACGCCAAAATTTGGCACGATTCATATCCATGTTCGGTTAAGGAAAGAAGCCATGTCAGCCAATGGAAGCTCATCTGGAAGTGACCAAACCTGGAAGGAATCGTGAAGACCACGTTATGGCAGTTATTTATCTTATCTATTAGATAGCTTTATCTTTTAGGAAACCTGATCTCTTGTCCGATCAGGTCTGTCAGTTTTCCTTTTTCTAGTTAGGAAAGTCCTGTACCGTGTCCTATAAGGACTCTTGTAACTCGGGGTATATATACGTATGCCCGGGGACCTTGTAATCTATCTCTCGATCAATCAAATTCGGCGCATCGCCACCCTTTACCAACGGGTTCTTGCTTCTCGAGCGGGGCTGCATCGGTTAGGTCCGAACTCCTGCGAGAGGGTAAGTCTCGTTACCCCGGCTACCAATCGGCTAGGACTTTCTCGGTTAGGTCCGATATTCTAGTCGGTCTATGGTAGTCGGCTTACCACGGTGTATCGGATCTGTCTACGGCTGCATCGGTTCGGTCCGACCTCTTAGGCTGGTCAGGTATATCACATCACGCGTGCATAGTTTTTATCAGTTTATCGGGGGTAGTTTATCATCAGTTTGTGCTGCATCGGTTGGGTCCGACCTACTAAACTGCTAGCGATAAATTATTCCTGTTAGGCCGATAGCCTTTGTGCAAGCGTCTTATCGGAATGTATAGCCGGTAAGTTATTTTCATCACAGTTGCATTAGATCTATCGGTTTGTTGAGGTTCCTTTACTATTATCGATCTGTGCTGCATCAGTTAGGTTTGAACTACTAGATCGATAATAATAGATTTATCCTTGTCGAGCCGATTGGTGTATATGCGACGTTCTATCGGAGTGCTTAGCCGATAGGTTATCTTTCTATAAAGCCGACTGTATTATCTTTACTATTTTGGTCATCTATATTATCATCGGTTCTCTAGCCGGTGCACATGTGTTTCCTTGGCAGTCGGCTAGTTCACTATTCTGCCTATCTATTTTATCATCGGCTTCTAGCCGATGCACATGTTATACTGACAGCTTATCCACTTGTTTATAGCGCTATCGGTTTCCTAGCCGATACACAGGTGCCATCGGCTATCGGCTACGAGGAGTCTATATCAGCCCGTATCGGCCGATAGCCGATTGCGCAATTGCTGCCGATCCGGGCACGAGGACCAACAAGGACCCGGACGCGAGCACGAGACCCGGGTGCGAGTACAGGCAGAGGCCCGGGCACGAGCATAGCGGCATCGGCTGGAAGGGATCCGTATCGGCTTGCTGGCCGATTGGATCAGTAATCTAATTTCTTCATCTCCTTGTCAATTGCTGGGTCAAATTGACTGGCACGCCCGCGAACCTCAAATATTTTAGGACCTGCACTGGAGCTAAGCAGATCTCCCAGGCCTTCGCGTGTCACCAGACGCCGAACCAGATCGTCAGCAAGCTTTTCGGCACACCCGGCGGTTTTCGGCGTCAACACGTTTTTGGCACGCCCAGTGGGACACGATCTTCATATTATCACAGTATATCCTATCAGCTGAATCAACACATTTTTGACCCGGTGGGATCAGAACTTCAACATGGATGGAAAGGAGGTCAGCACAGATAATATAATCCCAGTCACGATGGAAGATTTGACCGAAGAACAAAGACAACAAGTGGAGCAGAACATTGATGAATTTCAGAAGCTTTGTCTAGAATCCTTCGGTATGACAGATCAAGGGCTGATTCAGAAGTCGCAATTTCCAAAGCCTGTTCTCATTGACGAATCGAGCCATATATCGCCTACAAGTTCACAAAAGCCGATCCAAGACATGTTTAATAAAGCAGTTCATCATGCGTTGACCGATCAATCTGGGATATTGGTGAACACATTACAGAGCTTGATCAAGAAGGCAGTGGAGCCGATTCAAATACCCGGGGGGCAACAAGATGGGATTCCTCAAGGATATCAAACTGCGTACTATGGGGGGCATCAACAGAGTTATTCAGAAGCTGTTCCTGAGTACAATTATCAGAGGGAATATCAGAATCAGAATCGGCTACAAACTCCACCTCTACGTTATCACGACGAAGATCCAAGAGAAGAAGATTTATCAGCAAGAATCATAGAGGTGATGAGAAAGCAATTCGGTCTAAGACAGAAGAAGGAAACATTTATATATCGGCCTCCATATCCAGATTGGTTTGATAGAGCTCCGTTGCCGCGCCGATACAGAGTACCAGACTTCTCCAAATTCTCAGGGCAAGATGATGTATCTACAGTGGAACATGTCAGCCGATTCTTGGCTCAATGTGGAGAGGCATCGGCTGTAGAAGCTTTGAGAGTTAGACTCTTCCCGTTATCATTATCCGGATCGGCCTTTACATGGTTTTCTTCATTGCCACTTAACTCAGTTCGAGGTTGGGCCGATCTGGAAAAGCAATTCCACAAGTATTTCTTTATGGGGAGTCAGGAGATGAGTTTTGTCGATGCTTTGCACCGGCAATAATACTATGGGGGTACTCGGCGAACTAGAATTCGGTGGATTGCAGAGGAACACAAGGGAATTATACTGGTTCAGGCCCTCAAGGTGAGGTAATACCCTACGTCCAGTTGAGGTGTTATTCCTCTGAGGTGGATTTGTGATCAATGATCTCGGTTGCCCTCATAGGGCGCCCTGCCTCCCTTTATATACTAGGGGACGGGGGTACATGGTAAGGATCCCAGTCGGATACGACCAAGGGATTTCCTTATTAGAGATAGAATCCTATCCGACTAAGGCTATGTTTCCTTATTGTACAAGGCACAGCCTGCCGGGTGCTATCTTATCTCTAATTACATGATCTGGCCCATCCTCTATCCGAGTGGCCCATGTGCTTGTAGTGAGGTACCCGGGGCCCATGGCTCCCACAGTAGCCCCTGAGACCTTCATAGTTGAGTCACAGCTGATGCCGAGTGCTCTTCCTCCACGGTGAAGGTTACCCGAGTGCGATGCTCCCGAGTACTCTTTGTCCGAGTAAGTCTTCCCGACTCCTGCTTCATGTCAGCTGGCAGCGAGGCTATGAAGGGCTTCATGTAAATATATGAATAGTGTGCGCCGAATAGGCGCACCTATTAGGTGTAGCCCCCGACTTTGTGCTTAATTGTGAAGACAATTAAACATAAAGTCAAAGATCTTTAACCTGGAAGTCTTTCCCGAGTAGATTACTACTGGTATATGAGACTCTTCGGTATCATGTCAACCGGAATATAATTTATAGTCTTGCCGAGTAGGAGGCTACTCGTATATAGGACTCTTCGACTTCATGTCAGTCGGAATGTGTGTTTATAGTCTTGCCGAGTAGGATACTACTCGTATATGGGACTCTTCAGCGTCATGTCAGCTGGAAAGGGGGTGTTTATAGTCTTTCCCGAGTGGCGTCCCACCCAGAAGTTAGACTCATCCGCGTCATGTCAGCGGGAATGAAGATTATAGTCTCTCCGAGTAGTATACTACTCGAAAGTTAGACTCTTCAGCGTCATGTCGGCTGGAATAACGTTGCTCAGGGCAACTGGTGACCACGCATGTCGGCCAAGTACCACTTTATGAAAAAATAAATCCATTGCGTGGTTAGGTGTACTCGAGAGAGATACCTGCATCCCCAATTTTAATGAAGACAGCTTGTGATCCTTGTTAAGGATATATCCTCGAGACCTGGTGGGATAAGACAGATACCCAAACATATTTGTTTAGCAATAAGGCTCTCATGAAAGCATATCTGTTTACCTCATCGGCTCCTGTTAGTAGCATCAGCGCTATAATTTCAAACTCAGCCTGCGGGCGGCCCACAAGGAGCATGCTACTGTGGAACTCTTGTCTTGTCGGCCCAATACCACTGTGCAGGCCTGGGCCATCTAGTCGTACAGGCTATAAAGGATGGGGAGAGAGAAAAAGATTCCATCGTCTTCCCCAAAGCAACAATCTCTTCATCTTCCACCTTCGCGCCTAGCTTTTTCGCTCCCGCCCGGCTAGGGTTAGCAGCAGCCGTTCCCCACCCGGACTCGGGCGATTTCAATCCTTCTCGTTTATTCCAAGCCCCGATTTGCTTTCCCCCAAATCTCAACACCTCCAGCCATGCGAAGGCAACGAATCCTGCGGGTGCGCCAGGGAGTTCTTTGGCCGATCTCGGATTGCGGCTCGGTGAAGCTGAGACGGTTGGAGAGCGAGCTGAAGTTGCCCAGCCAAGAAGTGATCCGTTGGCGGTCGGCGAGGGATGAGTCGAACCCCAACCCCCGGCCTGGTGAAACGGTAGTTTTCGCCTCTTTCTTTGATCGGGGCTTGTGTCTTCCGTCGTCTGATTTCTTCCCGCCGCATCCTTGATTTCTAACGGGCTGGAGTTGGTGCATTTAAATCCCAACTCGATCCTTCAGATCTCCATATTCGTTACTCTTTGCGAGTGGCTTTCTGGGTGTTGAGCCCCATTTCATCCTCTTCCGACACTTGTTCCATGTCAAGCCCTAGCCTTCCAAGAGTAATATTTAGTATGATTGGGGGGGCTGGTCTTCAACTAAGGAGTGATGGGAAGAAAACATATATCGATTTGCCCTTGAAATCTTCTCTGAAGGGCTGGCAAAGGAGTGGTTTTTACTGTGCCAATCTAGCTCCTTCCTTGCCCCTGTTTACTGGTATCCGCCGGCAGTGTTACAAGCTGGTCTTCGAGCCAACTTTGAAGAACTGGGCCAGGCACACATATTGCTGACGAAGATAGATGACCTCAAGAGGGCCCGGCTTGACCGGGCCTGGGTGGCTCGTCGTTTCCTGACGAGGCGCGTCCAGCCGCTGAAGCTGAGAAGCGCTTTCGGCTGGGCCTTCAGAGGCAAACACGATCCGACCGGGTGAGCAGCGAGACAGCGGACAAGGGGGCAGTAACTGATACTTGTTCGGCTACTTCTCCGAAGGGGTCGTTGCCACCGAAGATGATAACCGCCGAGTTGCTGCCTATAGCTTCATCCGGCCGCGGACCAAGGTAACCTTCTACTTCTTCTGTGGGGTGAACGCCTGTGGAACGATGATTGTTCAACCTTGCGTGATGGTATCTTGTCGACTTGATTGTAGCTGGCATGAGGAATTTGATGAAGATTCTCGTCCATTGTCTGCGGTTGCGTCGAGGAAGAGGCCAAGGAGTCCCTCTGATGCCAACCCGACTCCAAGAGAGCGGGGAAGAAGCCAATTTTTTATATGCGGGGCGAGGGGGCCATGACAGCGCGTGCCATGAGCGTAGTTTGAAGTAAGGACACCGTGCCACAACGCCCAGCAGTCGAGTCCCAGGCTGAGAGCAGCAGGCTTGGGCTCGACGTGCGTCGTACTCAGCAACAGCGCCGCCAAGGGGCAATCAGGGCAGAGCCGATTGGGGCGAAGGAACCCGAACCAACCGTACCAGAGTCGAGGCCGACTCAGGCCGACATTCTCTGCCGTCGACGACACCGACCGGGCGAGTGCGATGCTAGCGCTTCGCCGGGGAGCGGGCACGCTAGCAGGAAGCTGAAGTTTTCCAAGAGTGTGCGCTACTCCAAGCATTCTGTAGTCGTTGTATGTTAAAATACAGTCCTTGATGTCTTGCTTCGTTGTGCAGGAGGCCGAACGCGATACAGATGAGTCGACCTCAAAAAGGTCGTACGGGTCGACCCATCTGCTCTGCCTTTGCATGATCCGCCCCCCCAGCCGACGGTCAAGCATCTCAGCAAACGCAAAGATCCATGAACCCAGCCCGCAACCCTTCGACCAAAGCTAGAGCGAGAACACACCTTCGCTGTGAAGCCGGCACGCGGCCAGCCGGTCGCTGGAGCAACCCACCGAGTGGCTCCGACTACAGGGCCCACTACGCCACGCGACGAGACGCACGTGGTTGTTGAAACTGAGGCTAGTCCCACCCCGAAGGCACCATACGTCCGAAGCCGAGGGGCGGATCCCCCCCCGGCCAGCGTCCGCCAATGTTGTAGGGAAGGCCTGGATGCATGAGGCCAGGAGCCCCGTCGCCATCATGGTTATCGTCGATCACCATCGTCGCCGTTGCCGCGTCGGAGATCCACATATTGCCGATGAGCTTCCTCAGTGTGATGCCGGACTTCTCGTGGACCACCCGCGACGGCAACTATGAAAGCTTCAGGCTCGATGAAGTCGTCGCAGGAGAGAGGGAGAGGCCTGCTTTCGTGCCGCATCAAGGGTCCTAGGGTGCGGTATATCTTGTAGTGAGCTCCAGCAATCTTTCTTGTCTTGATGTTTGACTCTGTCGGTCGGTTTGTTCTGTGTCCTGAGCAGAACTCGCGCGCAACGAGCGATGACAGAGATCCTGGTCGAGATGGCTCCCCACTCGCGGATTACAACAGCTCCGGGCATTGAGGCCGAGATGGAGGCGCGTCACACGAGGAGGGGAACCTGGCTGAAGAGCGGCGCTGTATCAGCTCAGGGCTGAGGCGGCTGACATGGGCCCTAGCCGAGAAGATCAGAAGTGCGTTTTTCGGTGAAAAATCCTCGAGCATCATCTCCCCGACTGGACGTTGGTGTCATCCAGCACGTCGATCCGACTGCTTGTGGTGTCATGACTGCGTGATTGGCCATTGCTTAATCTGCTATCTGTGGTGCAGACCTCGAGCGGAGAGGGAGTCGCATTTTGGCGCTTGCTGAAGAGGCGAAAGAAGCCAAAGGCGAGCTTGAAAGGGTCTTAAGGGAAGGCTGACCTGACAAAGGCCAACACCGAGCTTGACCGGGAGAAGTCCGAGTTGGAGAAGGCCGTCGTCGAGCTCGGTAGGAGAAGGCCGAACTGGAGAAGACCGTGGCCGGGTGGGAGGCTGACTACGAAAGTAAGTCCTCAACCACTGTGTCAGCAATACATAGTCGACCTGTGTGTAGCCGAACCTGACAAGCTTACTTGCCGGCCGATCTGGGCAGGCATGAGAACCAACGTCAGGCCCAGTACCGGTTCTACACGGAGGAGATGAGGTCATCAGGGAGTCACGGGAGGCCCTCGTCGGGTCGTGAAGGGGTCTTGCCTTGTGGATCCCGCCCAGTGGGGACCAGCTGTAGCAATTCCTCAAATAATGGGGCCGTCTTGAGGACGCGCGCCGAGTGCCCTGAAAAGGTTCAGACGAGCGGGTTGCTGCCGGCGTAGCCAGACCCTAGCAATGACCAAGTCATCTACCGAGGGCGGACATTGAGGCCATGGAGGGATTTTCCGAAGGAGACGACGCCGAGGAAGCGCTGGAGCTGATCTCACAGGCGAAGCCGACTGCTGAAGCGATACCGAGACTGGGTTCTGTAAAGGAATATATTTTGTAGTCGGGATGTATACATACTGCTTTCATATACGATCATGTGTGAGTATATGTGTCGTGCGCCAAACTTATTATTCGGTGTCATTAGCTTTACCCGACATGTAGCATGCACCGAGTAGTTCGATAGAAGTTGATAAAATTGTTCGGGCGAAACGGGGATGCATCAGTCGTGGCAAAGGCTTCATAACGAGGTGAGATAAGTTGTATGTTATTGACAGAACACATATATACACGCAGCCCTCCGACTCACTACTCGATTGGAACAAGCGGCGTAGTGAGTCAGGAAAAACTGTACACATGGAAAAAGTAAAACTCAGGTATAGAAAGGACGTAGCTGTTCTATATTCCATGAGTTGGTGTGAGGACGCGTCTTTGGTCTTCAGTCGGTAGGCACCTGGCCCGCGTACTCGGCTATAATGACGGCCCTTCAGATGGGGGATAGTTTTATGCCTGCTTGGTGGTTTGTATTTCTTAGAACGAGATCTCCGACCAAAAAGGCGGGCCACGGACATTGCGATTGTGGTAGCGACGCAGGCTTGAAGATACTTGCGACTGGATTGTTGCGGCGTCTTTGCTTCTTCCAGCTGATCTAATTCGATCAGTCGGGTGCTGTTGGAATGTCTTCGGAGTAAGCCCGGACTGCGAGAGCGAACTGTTCAGTCGGTAGCATGGCAGGAAAACTCAGTACCGTAGACCAGGAAGAAAGGGTATTGACCCTGTTGCCCGACTAACCGTGGTAACTACTGAGAGACCAGAGAACGGATGGTAGTTCTTGTCCCACCGACCCGCGTATGGTTGTAGTCAGGATGGGGATTAGTCGTATATCCTGGCCTTGATGCCTTGTAAGACATGCCGTTGGCTCGCTCACCTGCCGTTGCTCCGCGGGTGTGCCACAGAGGCATAGCGTCTTGATGCGAAGTCGTCGCAGAAATCTTGGAATAGGCATGCCGGAACTGAGTGGCGCGTTGTCGGTTTGCATGATGCGTTAGGGACCCAACCGGTATAGTATGCTCAGATGAAGTCCTTTGCTCGTTTGCCGCTGTGATTGTTGCGACAGGTTTAGCCTCAATCCACTTGGTGAATTTATCCATGCGACGAACTAAATGTGTGAACCCTCCTGGCGGTTTCTGATGGCCCGACCATGTCGAGCCGCCATATGCGAATGGCCAAGAGATAGGGATAGTCTGGAGTTCTGTGGGGGGAAGATTTGTCTTGCAACCCTCGCTTCCGCGAAGACGTCTGATATATTCGCAGAGTGAATAGCGAGCGTTTTGAGGTATGCGGTACTTATGGTGGCGGCTATCCTGGATATAATTGTTTCGTGCTCGGACGCCTCTGACTGCTCGCTTGAGTTCGCGATCCAGTAGCAATGGAGATTTTCCGAGTTCGCTGTAACGTCCTGGATGCAGCGTGGTTGCCAATATGCCCGAGTGGAATTGAATGCAGGATACCCTGCTTGCCTTCCTCGGAGGTGACACAGCGCAATGAGGACACCGGATGCGCTCCTTCGGTACAGGTCCTTCTCCGACTAGCAGGAAGCTTTTGCTTCGACGCTTGATTTGCTCGGCTTGATTGCGATCTTCTGGAGTTCATCGTCCAGGAGGAATTTGAGAACAGGACCTCAGTCTTGACATATGTGCAGCACTTCGTCGGTGGTCGGGTAGGCTCGCCTCCCGACTGCTCTTGTGCCGGTTTCTTCTTGATGATGGCTTCCATAAGTTGCTCGACAGAAGATTCAGTCGAAGCTTCTCGCTTGGATCCATGTTTGCAGCTCATCGGCCGCGTCGTTGTATTGACGCAGGACGTGCTGTGATTTCCAGCCGTCCGAACTTTGTTTTCCAACTTGCGGACTCCTGACAGTATGCATTGTGTCGTCAAGACATGGTCCAGTCTTTCATGACTTGGTTGACCACGAGTTGGGAGTCTCCGCGCACAACAGTCGACGTATGCCGAGTGATATGGCGATGCGGAGCCGTGAACAAGACTCGTACTCGGCGACGTTGTGGGAAGCCGGGAAGTGGATTTGTAGTACGTACTTCAACTTTTCGCCAGTGGGGGATGTCAGTATGACTCCTGCCCCGGCACCGCGATCGTAGGAACCGTCGAAGTACATTGGTCAGTACTCTAGCTTTGTTGTTGGTGTTGGAGTTGAACTTCTGTCCACTCGGCCACGAAGTCGGCTAGAGCTTGAGATTTTGATAGCTGTCGTGGCTGAAAGGTGATGTAACGCCATCAGCTCGAGTGCCCATTTAGCGATCCGGCCGGTGGCCTCGGATTATGAAGGAATCCCCGAGTGGAACTGCTGTGACCACCGTGACTTGATGTGCTTGAAAGTAGTTGCACCAGCTTTCGATGTGATGAGTAGGCCGTATAGCAGCTTCTGGACCTGCGGTACTCTTTGTTTTGGAGTCGGCAAGGACTCGCTGACAAAATAGATTGGCCGTTGTATTTTTTGAAGATGACCTGTTCGGATCGCTCCACTACACAGCCCGTGCTGACTACCTTGTGTTGTTGCCGCCAGATAAAGCATTAGTGGTTCCTGGGCAGGGTGACTGCTAGCACGGGGGTGATGTGAGGAATTCTTTGAAGTCTTCGAAAGGCTTGCTGGGCTTCCGGGGTCCACTGAAAGGTGTCCGCCTTTTTTGAGGAGCTTGAAGAAGGGCATGCCCCGTTCGCCCAGTCGGGAGATAAACGACTGAGTGCGCATGCAGCCTGCAGCTTCTGGATGTCTTTAAGGTTGGACGGGGCGTCATGTTCTTGATGGCGTTGACTTTCTCCGGTAGCCTCGATGCCGTGGTGCGAGACGATGAAGCGAGTAACTTCCGACGGCACCCCGAAGGTGCACTTGTCCGGGTTAACTTCATCTTGAATCTTCGAAAGGTTTTGGAAGGTTTCTTCCAAGTCGGTAATGAGGTCTTGTCTGGATTTAGACTTGATCACCACATCGTCGACGTAGGCTTCCACGTTGCGCCCGATTGAGTGTGCAGACACCGCTGAATAGCCCTTTGGTAGGTTGCGCTGCATTTTTCAGACGAACGGCATTGTGATATAGCAATACGCTCCAAACGGCGTGATGAAGATGTTTTTAAACAGTCTTGTTCCCTCAAGCTAATTTGATGATATCCGAATAACAGTCGAGAAAACTGAGTAGGTCGCACCCCCGCCGTGGAGTCAACCATCTGATCTATCTGGAAGACAAATGGGTCCTTGGGGCACGCTTTGTTGAGGTCGGTGTAGTCGACGCACATCGCATTTACCGTTTTCTTCCGGACCAGGACTGGGGTTGGCCAGCCAGTCCGGGTGGTAGACTTCCTTGATGAAGCGGCTGCGAGGAGCTGGTGATTTCCTCCCGGATGCATCCTTGCGGTCTTGAGCGAAGCGCGCAGCCGTTGTTTGACCGGCTTGGCGTCTGGCTTTACGTGTAGGGCGTCTCGATCACTCCCTTGGTACTCCCCGGATGTCGGACGGTTTCACGGAAGATATCTTTGTTGGCTTGGAGGAAGGTGACAGAGCCACGTCTTCTATTTGGGTCGAGTCCGGTCCCGACTAAGGCAGTCTTGGAGGGGTCGGAAGGGTCAGGGCGGATCTTCTTCGTGTCAGAGTCCGCTGAAATTCCCGACTTCGCTGCTTTTTTCGCCGGAACTGGATCTTGGTCGACTTCAGATGTAGCGTCTTGCCGGATGCTGTCGCGCCCGACTGCCGCTTCTTGTGTTTGAGCCAACTCGCAGCTCTCCTTGTCGCAGGTGAAGGCTTGCTTAGCCCGGGCATCTTCAGCACCATGTATGTGTAGTGCGGTATCGCCATGAATTTGGCGAGGGCCGGTCGTCCGAGTATCGCGTGATACGCGGTTTCGAAGTCGGCGACCTCGAAGGAGAGGTTTTCTGTGCGGAAGTTGTCCCGCGTGCCGAAGGTCACCGGCAAGGTTATCTGCCCGAGTGGGGTTGATGACAAGCCGGGGATTATCCCATGGAAGGGCGCGGTGCTCGGCCGTAGTTCTGAATGAGGAATTCTCATCTCGTCCAAAGTCTTGGCGAACAGGATGTTGAGCTCACTGCCTCCGTCGATGAGGGTTTTCTTCAGCCTAAAATTTTTGACGACCGGATCCAGGACGAGTGGCTATCGTCCCGGGTGGGAAACCCGATCTGGGTGATCCGCGCGGTTGAAGGTGATAGCCATTTCGGACCAGCGCAGGTATTGGGGGGTATCCGTTGTGGAGACCGCGTTAATATCCCGCGCTGATAGCTTCTGCTTGCGCTTGGATTCGTACGCGAGTGGCCCCCCGAAGATGTGGTTGAGTTCGGCTTGGGGGTCCTGGAAGTCATCAGCCGGACCCGAGTCTGGCTTGTCCTTGTCCTTGTCGGTGCCAGATGATGAAGCCTGCTCGGAGGCAAACTTCTTGAGCATGTGGCAGTCTTTGGCCGCGTGCCAGCCCTTGGGGTGAAAGGGGCAAGGCCCGCTCATGACTTTCTGGTAGTGGTTGTTCCGCTGGGGCCGCGACCGACTGCGCTCCATGTTAGCCACCTCGTTGTCTGACTTCCGCTTGCGGCTGCCAGGCTTGTTCTGAGGCGGCTCGTTGTCGGCTTTTGCCCTGTTGTCTTTTTGTCGGGGCTCCTTCTTCTCGTCGAAGGCCTCTGCGACGGCTTCAGCTGAGTCGGCGTATTTGTTGGCCATGTCGAAGTGAGTCCGGACGGTGGATGGTGGCTTCCGAGTGAACTTCGCGATGAGCGGGGCGTCTTTTACTCCCTTGCGAAAGGCGGCGATGACGACCTCGTCTTTGATGCTTGGGATTTGATTGCGCTTCTCGGAAAACCTTTTGATGAATTCCCGTAGAGACTCGTTCTTTTTCTGATGCAGTTGGTAGAGGTCGTGCTCGGAAGCCGGTCTCTCGTAGGTCCCCTGGAAGTTTGCGATGAACCGCTCCCTGAGTTGTCCCCAGGAACCGATCGACCGCCTTGGGAGGCCTGTCAGCCATGTCCTCGCCGAGTCGGATAACGCGACTGGGAGGTAGTTAGCCATGGCTCTGCTGTCGCCCCCAGCAGCTTGAACTGCTAGGACGTAAACGGTGAGCCAGGACTCTGGGTTGGTCTTGCCGTCGTACTTTTCAATTCCGGTAGGCTTAAAGCCGACTGGCCATCGGACGTCCTGTAACTCCCGAGTAAAGGCTGGAATGCCTTCATTATCGTGAGGACTCGGGCTTCGGTTTTGGCGGTGTAGCCGCTCATAATGGAGACCGAAGCGCTCGTGTTCATCCTCCAGCCGGCGGCGTTCGTCTTCTTCGCGTTCTTCGCGCCGGGCCCTTAGGGTGTGGCGAAGATCGCGTTGTAACCGCAATCGGAGGTCTTGATTGTGTCGGCGGTCGTATTGGTGACGCCGCCGGTTGTCGTAGTTGGTATTGCCGAGTGTTGTTTGGCGGGATTCTTCATGCTGCCGGGTGGAGCCGGCTGCCCGTCGTCGTGCTGATGCAGATGACTCCGCCGCTGGAGAGCCCGTTCGACGGGTCGGTATGTGAGTGTTGCCTGACTGTTCTTGCTGCTGGCAGGCGGCAGCAGTAATCATCGCCTTGATCTTGGCGATGGTTGGTGTGGCCTGATGGTCCGGCCCAAACTGGAGCGTGTCCAGCAGAGTTGCGGCGGCCACGACGTTCTGTTGTGGCGTGACGAAGACATCGTGGTCGCCGACTTTGGTTCGGAGGATCTGCTGCTGGGCGGCTCGCCCAGCTTGTCGAAGCCCGTCATTGCGAGCTTGTCGGTTGGCCTCCTCTTGTTGTTGTACTCGGCGCGCCTCCTCATGCTGCTCCTCTTGCAGTCGGCGCACCTCGGAAGGTGGCGTTGAAGCCATGAAGATCTCGCGGGGGAGGAGGAAGCTTGCCAAGGTGGAGTCCGAGTTGATGCTCGAACCACCATCCGACTTAGTGTCGGACTCCGAGTAGTTTATCGGAGTTAGGACGACTCCGACCTCCCTAGGTCCAATCTGAAACGGTTCGTGACCGTGTCCAAACTGAATCGCTGGAGGTTGGGTCTGCTGCGCGGGTTGTAGATGCACAGCGTCACCGAATCCGTACGGGAGACGGGCGATCTCTCCCCCTCTCGGCCTAACCCGCGCTGGCTCAAGGCCTAGTGCGAGCCGGACGTCGAAGGAGAGAGTTGTCCCGATGTCCGGCGATGTGAGGGACTGTCGTAGTAGATCGTCGAAGGAGATGGTGACGTCCCTGGGGCCGACTGGCGCAACGCCGGCTGGCTCCTCGGCTGGCAAGATCGGATCTGCCTCAGCCAAAGAAAGGTTGCCGAGTTGATCGGCGACGAAATCAAGGCTCCCGAAGGTGATGGTGCCTCCGTTGGAGAACTTGTCGCTCCTGACTCCGTTGATGGGATCCATCGAATCTGTTGATGAAGAACTCGCCGGTCCCCTACCTGGCGCGCCAACTGTCGATGCTTTGCACCGGCAATAATACTATGGGGGTACTCGGCGATCTGGAATTCGGTGGATTGCAGAGGAACACGAGGGAATTATACTGGTTCAGGCCCTCAATGTTAGGTAATACCCTACGTCCAGTTGAGGTGTTATTCCTCTGAGGTGGATTTGTGATCAATAATCTGGGTTGCCCTCATAGGGCACCCTGCCTCCCTTTATATACTAGGGGACAGGGGTACATGGTAAGGATCCCAGTCGGATACGACCAAGGGATTTCCTTATTAGAGATAGAATCCTATCCGACTAAGGCTATGTTTCCTTATTGTACAAGGCACAGCCTGCCGGGTGCTATCTTATCTCTAATTACATGATCTGGCCCATCCTCTATCCGAGTGGCCCATGTGCTTGTAGTGAGGTACCCGGGGCCCATGGCTCCCACATGAGCCATCTTATCCTCCTCATCCTCCTCTACCTCACAACGCAACATTCCTATTTGTAGCTTCTAAAAGTAATCTTCTACAGATTTTTCTCCTTGGTCTAAGCGTTGCAACTTATTTCTCAAATCACATTTGAAGGATGGAGGAATAAACCTACTCCGCATAGCTCGCTTCAACCTTTCCCATGTGTTAGGTTCTAGGCCAGTTTTAACTAGTTCATTCCACCAGATAATAGCAAAGTCCTTTAACTCACTAGTTGCTTGCCTAACCCTATGAATTTTAGGAACTAAATGGGAATTAAATTTCTGCTCTACAGTCATCTCCCAATCAAAATAAGCTTCAGGGTCATATTTTCCAAAAAATGAAGAAAAGATAAATTTAATTTTAGCAAAAGGATCATCGTTACCTCGCCCTTGGTGGCGGTTACCTCCCATACCTAGCCGGTTGAATCGCAGCCGTTGTCGTAGGCGCTCGTCACGAAGTTCAGCGCGTGCATCACTATTGTCGGCTTCCTCCTCTTCATTACCTCCGTCATCATCAACAAGTGATGGTGTTGGGTGACGGTTTGCTGCCAACTGTTCAATGCTATTAGTGAGGATGGTAATTCTCCCAACTATAGCCTGGAGGTCTTCCCACATAGCATTCACGGCAGCTATATTTTCCTCAATCTTCTGATCCAGCTTAACGATCTCCTCTTTTGAAGCACAATCAGTGAAATCATTCACCTCACCTGCCATGGTTAGTAGAAAATAGGAAACAAACAGCACAAAAGTATGATCCCTATCAACTACTACTATGCAAGGATAGTGGACACTCGCAAATGGAAGCACCTTACCGAGCTCTTACAAGGTTTTGAGACTAGCGAGCAAAGGATGGTACAACCGATGGCTGGTTCGTGATACCTTGAGGGCGTGATCCAGCGATTGCAAGGGTCGAGACTGTGCTAACTAGAAGTATATATGTGGAGCTTGGGAGGCCAAAATATGATAGTAGCACATAATTCAATAACAGATAGTAATGCTGAATAAATATCCAAAGCCCTTGTCCTAGTTGCTGGCCTAAATGCGTTCGAAACCAGATGTGATAAAACAAGGAAGACAAGCAAGTATGAAAGGACAGCAGCAAGGAAATAAGGATAAGGCAAAACACAGCACAAAACAACACAGCTGGCTCCCTAGTGTGTCCTATGTGCTCCTCTCCTTTTTCTTTTTTTTCTTTCACACCCTTTTTTTATTTTGCTTTTATTTTTTTGATATTTTTTCTCAACTAGGAGCATAGGAACAACAACCTCAGGAGGTGGCAGCTCAGTCTGATATAAGATGTAGCCTGTAGAAATACACGAGCGTGCTTTAAAAAGCGTGCTAGAACTTTGAAGTGCATATACCCAATTTTCTGACCTGAATTTTGCAAAACTAATTTTGGCAAACCCGATGAAGTGGGGGAGTAGTGGATGGGAATTTTTTTGTAGATGTCCGTAGACTATTTATTTGCTTGATTCCGAGTCCGTATGAGAAAGTTATGGCTGTTTCAAGGAGGGTCCTCCTATCAGGGTTTTGGTGGTGGCTGATTCAGAATCAGGTAGTGCAACCAGGGATGATATGGTGGCGGTGGCTGCTGGGGAGGTGGATGGAGGTGTAGGAGTGGTCAAAGGACGTGATATATGACACTAACACAGAACACACAATGACCAACACTGGTACAAGATGGTTAGTAGATAGGAAAACAAAGACAATGGTGGTGGTGCCGAGGGTTTGTGGGGGTGCGGCGGATGGATCATGAACTGGACTCAAACACAATCTAAACCAGTAACCGAACTCGACCTAGGACACAAACTCAACACTACGGACTCTGAAACAGAATTATGCAAAAGGCTAAACGTGGTTGTAGGACAGGGAAAAACCTACGACTACCAATTTTTCTTTTGTGGCTTTTCTGGACTCTAGGTATAGAAAACAAAGATTGAAACAGGATGGAAAAAATTGATACCTAGTGGGCAACCTTTGCTTTGATACCACTTGATGGCAACGGGGTGCCCGATCTTCTGTTAGGTAAGGATAACTCTCGATTTGGTGGAGAATTGACACTCACGATCTGGCTTCTGATCACCAAGACCCGAACCCTGCAATCACAGCACCACAACTCCTCTTGTTATCAACCGTGTGCTGCCCAGTTGACCTCACCACGAAGGCTAATCCCTACATGTGAATCGAAGAATACAAGTAAGAACAATAAAGATTGCAACTCAACTTGCAGATGAATGATTATACTCTCGAAGTTTGGGTCTCACAAGCCAATAAATGGCGAAACTGTTCACAGACAGATTAATCTAAGCAAAACCCACTCTAAATAATGGCGGCTACTGAATATATATGAGTTAGGAAGTACTAGGGTGAGGTCTTACCCTGTGAGGGGCACACTCCTCATGGGTTTAGCCCACGACACAAATACAAAGCCCAAAGGCCCAAACTGACTCGGATAGGAAAAATGATGCAAATTGTTTTGACGATTGTGGACAGCTCAGGAGGAATTTTGGCATGAAACTAAAACCATCAGAAAGTAGACTTCATAAGCTTTCCAACAAGTACTTGTAGGCCCTGTAAATCCTTCTGGATCAAAAGTTATGGCCGTTTGAAGTTGACACTATTTCCCTCGGAAATAGGAGTTTACTTGCACTTGTTGTCTCCACTTTAATATTTGGTTTCTTGAGCTGTTGTCCTTGGTCTTCTCCCAAGTTCCTAATAACAATAAAATCATCACAAGAATTAAATAGTATGCCATTCATAGAAATATTTCCATGTAAGATTAGGAATGCATTTACCTAGCGATTAAGTTGACAGGCATGTGCGCGAGTAATTGGTCCTTGGATCTGTGGCGCATCTTGTTCAACATGAGGAGCTTGTAAGTGTGTATCTAAAGAAGTGATGTCCTCATCACTTGGTGTACCTAGGGAGGTCATCGAGCATTCCCTCAACGTGAAGCCAGATGCCAAACCAGTCAAACAATGACTACGGCGCTTCGCACAATACCGTAAAGATGCTATCCGCGAGGAGATAACCAAGCTCCTTGCAGCCAGGTTCATCAAGGAGGTCTACCACCCGGATTGGCTGGCAAACCCAATTCTGGTCCAGAAGAAGAACGGTAAATGACGCATGTGTGTCGACTATACCAACTTAAACAAGGCATGTCCCAAAGATCCATTTGGTCTACCCACGATAGATCAGGTGGTTGATTCAATGGCGAGATGTGACCTACTCAGCTTTCTGGACTGCTATTCGAGATACCATCAAATAAGCCTAAAAGAGGACTACTTCAAGACTTCTTTTATCACATCATTTGGTGCATACTGCTATATCACTATGCCGTTTGGGTTGAAAAATGCTGGCGCAATAATCAACGTGCCATCCAGCGGTGTCTTCACACTCAACTGGGGCGCAGCGTGGAGGAGTATGTCGATGACGTGGTAATCAAGACCAAAATCAAGTAAGACCTCATCTCCGACTTAGAAGAAATTTTTCAAAGCCTTCGAAGATTCAAGATGAAGCTAAAGCCGGAAAAGTGCATGCTTGGAGCAACTTCGGGAAAACTACTCGGTTTCATCGTTTCACAACGTGGCATAGAGGCGAATCTAGAGAAAATCAATGCAATCATGAACATGGCTCCCTCGACTAGCCAGAAGGACGTACAAAAGCTGACCGGCTGCTTGGCAGCACTTAGCCAATTTGTTTCCCAACTTGGCGAACGGGGCATGCCCTTTTTCAAACTACTAAAGAAGGTTGACAATTTTCAATGGCACCTGAAGCCCAACAAGCCTTTGAAGACTTCAAGAAGTTCCTTACATCACCATCCGTGTTGGCATCACCAATGCCCTAAGAACCTACTCAGATAGTCAGCATGGTTTTGGTTGTCGAGCGGGTAGAGCCAAGACATATACAAAAAGTTCAAAGGCCAGTTTACTTTGTCAGCGAGGTTCTAGGTGAATCGAAGATGCGATCCCCAAATCCAGAAGCTGCTATATGGATTACTTATAACTGTCCGAAAG
The DNA here is from genome assembly GCA_003991445.1 of Oryza meyeriana var. granulata. Taxonomy (NCBI): domain Eukaryota; kingdom Viridiplantae; phylum Streptophyta; class Magnoliopsida; order Poales; family Poaceae; genus Oryza; species Oryza meyeriana. Next base: position 213,119 of record RYFJ01003510.1, on the reverse strand, counting down.
TTAGTGCACTATTTTCAGTCGCATCAAGCCACAATTATCACATCATTTCCACTAGGGGATGTTCCACATAATCGCGAAGCCACTGGCATAATCACTAAATGGGCACTCGAGTTGATGGCGTTAGACATTGTCCTTCAACCATGGACAACAATCAAATCTGAAGCCCTCGCTGACTCACAATGTCGATGCTTTACACTGGCAATAAATATATAGGGCTACTCGTCGGACCAAAACTTGATGACTGCAAAGGAACACGAAAGGTTTATACTGGTTCAGGCCCTCGAGATGAGGTAATACCCTACGTCCAGTTGTGGTGTATTTTCTTTGAGGATGTATGATTGTGGTCTTGGTGATTCTGGTGATTCTGCCCTTAGGGGGCGCCCTGCCTCCCCTTATATACTGGGGGACAGGGTTACAAAGTAGGAATCCCAGTCGGACTACGACTAAGGGATCTCCTTCTAGGAGTACAACGTGCCCGACTAGGACTGTATTTTCCCTGTCGTACAAGGTTAAGTCTGCCAAGTTCTATTGTATCCCTAATTACAAGGCTAGGCCCATCCTTTGTCCGAGTGGCCCAATAGCTTCTCATGAGGTACCCTGGGCCCATGGCACTGACACACAATGTCGCCGAGTACGAAGCACTCATCCACAGGCTCTGCATTGCCATATCGTTTGGTATCCAATGGTTGGTAGTTCGCGGGGATTCCCATCTCGTGGTGAACCAAGTCATGAAAGACAGGACGTGTCTGGACAACATGGCGGTATACTACCAAGAAGTGCAGAAGCTGGAGAACAAGTTTGACGGGATGGAAATCACACATGTTTTGTGCCAATACAATAAAGTCGTACACAAACTAGCCAACATGGGATCCAAGCGAGAAGTGGTCTTGACTAGGGTTTTTGTTGAGCAGTCGGGGGCTGAACCTACCCCAAAACCAAGGAAAGTGCTAATCATCTCTCAAGACTGGTGAACTCCAATCATCCAATTCCTATTGGAAGACGAGCTCCCAGAAGACCGCAGTGAAGACGAGCGAGTCAAGCGTCAAAGCAAATGCTTTCTCATAGTTGGAGAAGACCTTTATCATCGAAATGCATCTGGAGTCCTCGTGCGCTGTGTCACACCTATGGAGGGCAAGTAGATTCTACAATCAATCCACTCAGGCATCTATGGCAACCATGCCACATCAAGGACATTAGTTGGAAAGGCTTACATGCAAGGTATCTTCTGGCCGACTACAGTTACCGATGCCAAGGACATAGTTCGCACATGCGAGGAATGCCAATTCTTTGCTCGGCAAACACACCTACCGGCTCAAGGGTTATAGACAATCCCAATATCTTGGCCTTTTGCAGTCTAGGGGCTCAACATGGTCGGGCCATTCAAAAAAGGGCCAGGAGGGTTCACACACTTCTTTGTCGTAGTGGACAAGTTCACAAAGTGGATTGAGGCAAAACCCATTGCTACCATCACCGCGGCCAGGGCAAAAGACTTCATCATGGGTATTCTTTACCGGTTTGGAGTTCCCAACCGCATCATAACGGACAACGACACTCAGTTAACTAGTGGCATCTTTCAAGATTTCTGTGACGAATTCAGCATCAAGATCTATTATGCTTCCGTGGCATAGTCTTACAAGGTATCAAGACAAGGGTGTTTGACTGACTACAAGGATATGTAGGGCGGTGGGTGCAAGAACTCCCATATGTTCTCTGGTCTCTACAAACCATGGTTAGTCGGGCAACAGGGCAATCCCCTTTCTTCTTGGTCTAATGTGCCAAGGCTGTGTTAACAACCGCGTTGGAGTTTGGCTCTCTGCGAGTCCAGGCCCACTCGGAAGACAAGTCAAACAAAGACTGATTGGTCGAACTTGATCAATTGGAAGAAGCAAGGGACATGACAACTGTCTAGCCAGCAAAATACCTTCAAGGCCTATGTCGTTATCATAGTCATAATGTTCGTGGCCACACCTTTTCAGTGGGAGATCTCGTTTTGACAAAAATACAAACCACCAAAGACAGGCCCAAATTATCTCCCTTATGGGAGTGGCCGTTCACTATTGCTGAGGTGACATGTCCAGGTGCTTGCTGACTAAAGATAGAAGACAGCGTCCTAATCAATAACTCATGGAACATAGAACAACTATGTCTTTTCTATACCTGAGCATTGTACTCAACTTATATATAAATAAAATTGTTTACTCTAACTCACTACGCTGATTGTTTAAACCGAGTAGTGTGTCGAGGGTTGCATGATGATAACACATTGTGGAGACCATGGGCCCCGGGTACCTCATGGGAAGCTTTGTGGCTACTTGGATAGAGGATGGGCCTGATCCTGTAATTAGGGATAAAATAGGACTCGGTGCATATTACCTTGTATGATAAGAAAAGGGATATAGTCGTAGTCAGGTACGTTGTATTCCTAGAAGGAGATCCCTTGGTCAAGTCTAACTGGGAGTCCTATCATGTAACCTTACTTCCTCAGTATATAAGGGGAGGCAAGGAGCCCCTAGGGGTAGAACGAACTCACCAGAGAAAACACCACAATCTCATCGAAGAAACATCAAAGGCAATACACAACAGCTGGAAGTAGGGTATTACCTCACCTTGAGGGCCTAAACCAGGATAAAATCATTTCGTGTTCCCTTGCAATCCATCAAGTTTAGGTCTCACGAGTAGCCCCATAGAATGGCCGGTGTGACCCAATAGAATGGCTAGGGGAAGTTTGGAGGAGAAGCTTCAAGCCTGGGGAGGTCATCGTCATCTGAAGATGAGGAAAGCGGAGGAGAGGGAGTCCTGGGCCTAGGATCGACCGGTGGTGCTGGGTCTTCAGCAAGCTCAGCAACTAGGATATTGGCTATGGTGTCCCAACTAGGTGAAGTCAGTTGCCCGACCTAGTGGGCTGTCTCAACCTCAGGGCTAGAACAGCACTTGGCTCGAGCTGTGGCTCTAGAATCTCGGCCTTAGTCAGGACAGGAGCAGCTATGGGGGTTGGTGGCGCTGTTCCCTTGGGATCAATGTCACTTGGCTTCCTGTAAAGTTATCCAGCAATCAAGATGTTGTAGAACTACTGAAGATTTTCTGAAGATTGAGGATTTTCATACCTTCTGGAAGTCTTAAATCTCCACCCCTGTGCGCTAGGGGTGGAGGTAGTTGGCGAGGGGCCTGAAGGCCTACCCGGTGGCAGAGTACCGCCAGTTGTCTGGCTTCTGGGCATAGCAGCCAGCGGTGCAGAGCTTGGCTCAGTCGGCACCGCACTAGGTGCGGCTGACTGAGGTGTAGAGGAAGTCGGCGGTGTGGTCCAGGGGCTGTTTGGTCCAGGGATGTGCTGCTAGGGTCTTTGATCATCAGACCGCCTGATGCCTTACTCGGCATGCTCGTCTTCTTGGTCCAGCCAACCACTTTCTAAACTCTCTTGCCAGCCGACCGAGTGGGTTAGAGGCGAACTCGACAAATTCCTGCAAGCATCAAGCATTCAAGAAAGTCCAATTGGACGACATTCAAACTACACATCACAGACAAGCATCAAAGCTGATGAGGAAACAAAATATTACCTTAGGCCGGGGCCAATCTTGGCAGTAAGGCTTGGGGGCTCTCTGGGTGTCTAAAGTCTCGACGACTCCATTGAAGAAGTAGCCAAGCAAGGTGTCGAAGACGACGTCCTTGTTGACAAAATTGGCACACTCCCGAGTAGGATCATTCTTCCCCTCATAAACATAGCCGAGATGACTCCTGGCGTTCAGAGGTTGAATCCAGCGATTCTGGAAGGTCCTGGCCACCCAAGGCCCAGTCAACCCCGTGTTCTTCAGCGTATCAATCTTCTCTAGCAGCAACTGTACCTGGACAATCTCTGCCTGTGACGGTAGAGCAGTCTAGCTCTCTAGTAATGTGGGAGGATTTGCCGAGAAGGGCGGCAAGGAGGGCTCAAGATTGGAGCAATAAAACAACTCCTAATGCCACCCTTTCAGTGAGGTCTTCAGGGGAACATGCAAGTAGGCCTTCTTCATCTTGTTGCGGAGCTGAAGGCCTACTCTCCCTATCACATGGATTTTGGATTTGGAGGGCTGCGGCTTGATGAGAATAGGAAGCGGAAGAGGTTGAAATGGGGATGGATCCCCAAGAAGGCTTCGCAGAGAGTGACAAAGAACAAGATATGAAGAATGGAGTTGGGGTTGAGGTGGTAGAGTTCAATCTTGTAATACTCAAGGAGCCCGCGGAGGAAATCAGATGTGAGAAGAGCAAGACCGCGGTTGAAGAAGGAAGCAAAAACCACTGTTTCATGGGGGCCTGGAGAGGGGATGGACTCACCGGCGGTGGGACGCTAGTTGATGAGCTCCTTCGGTTGGAGGCATTTCTTCCTCTCCAAAAGGGCGAGTTTCATGGCATAGGTGTCCGATGTCGGCCATGCTCCAGATGGCACGGCAGGGGTGTCGAACGATGCTTTTGGCATTGCCGGGGTGAAGAACTAGGCGAGAGAGCTTCTAGGCGATGGGAATTGATGTGGGAGAGGAGATTTCCACAGATTTCTGGAAGGGAGCTCGAGCTACAGGAAACCCTAGCTGGGGTGGAGAGCGCAAAGTTTGGTGCATGGGTGGGAGCTGAAGCGTTTTGGCAAATTGGGGGAGAAAGGGGAATGTTTTCTCTCTCCCACCGCTTTATAGGTCTGTGCTAGGTAGATGGTCTAGGCCGGCTTGCACTGTAATGGGCTGTAAAATATGAGTTCCTAAATAGCATGTCCTATTGGGCCGACAGCTAGCTGTGTTAAAATCACAATGCAGATGCTATTTTACAGGAACCGATTAAAATAATAAGATATGCTTCATAATAACCCTAACTGCTAGACACATGTGTTCAGATATCTGAACTATTTAGCAAGGTATTAAGGATATATCCTTATAAAGATCAATAGCTGGTTTCCATTGAAATTGGAGATGCAGGTTTCTCTCAAGAACACCTCACCACATGTTGGGTTAAAATCCACAAAGTGGTGCTTGGCTTACATGCTTAGCCAAATTGCCTTGAGCAAAAATACATCCAGCTGATATGATGCTGAAGAAGTCCAATTTCTAAAGAATATGGTACTCGGGAAAGACTTAAAAGTTAAAGATCTTTGACTTTATGTTTAATTGTTTCACAATTAAGTACAAAGTCGGGGGCTACACCTAATAGGTGCGCCTATTCGGTGCACACTATTCATATTTTTCTATGAAGCCCTTCATAGCCTTGTTGCCAGCTGATATGAAGTAGGATTTGGAGGAGAGGTACTCGGACAATGGGTACTCGGGAGCAAGGCACTCGAGAAATCTTCGCCAAGGAGGATGAGCACTCAGCACAAGTGTGCCTCAACTATGAAGGTCTCAAGGGCTGCTGTGGAGGCCTTGGGCTATGGGTACCTCATGGGAAGCTTTGTGGCCACTAGGATAGAGGATGGGCCTGATCCTGTAATTAGGGATACAATAGGACTCAGTGCATAGTACCTTGTATGATAAGGAAAGGGATATAGTCCTAGTCGGGTACGTTGTATTCCTAGAAGGAGATCCCTTGGTCAAGTCCGACTAGGATTCCTATCATGTAACCTTACCTCCTCAATATATAAGGGGAGGCAAGGAGCCCCTGGGGCAGAACGATCTCACCAGAGAAAACACCACAATCTCATCAGAGAAACCCCAAAGGCAATACACAACAGCTCGAAGTAGGGTATTACCTCACCTTGAGGGCCTGAACCAGGAAAAAATCATTTCGTGTTCCTTTGCAATCCATCAAGTTTAGGTCTCACGAGTAGCCCCATATAATTATTGCCGATACAAAACATCGACACACATTTTTTTGTTATTGCTAGGGTTTGAGTTTGTTTTATCTAAATCATGAAGTTTTATAACGATCACGCTAACTCTTGCCGATTATAGACTTGTCAGATAAATGTTTTTTAAGTTGGTCCTCAACACTTGGTTTAGATCAGCTAGTCGGGTAAAACTAATGATGGCTATGATAAAGCATGCACTCGGGCAAATTTGGCAACAAACAAAAGCATTTACAACATATATGATCATTTCTGTTCTCCACATACAAAGACTGCTAAAAAGAGTTTGTTTTACAGTGGTAGATCTTTAGCTATTGCCCGCACAGTGGGCCTCGTCTGGTTTATCAGATCTAATCCATGCTCCGGGGCGGTGCCCTCAGTGAACCCCTCACCAACTGCCTCAATGTCCACCCGGGGGTAGAGAGTTGGTCATGGCAAGGGCTTGGGAAATTCCCAAGGTGGCATGCTCTATGGCAAATTCCTTCAAGACTGCCAGAGCATCTTGAAGGCGTTGTAACACCTAGGCAGGAGTGCTTGAATTAGATCCAACTTGGCCCATCTACATGATGTCCAATAGATCCTTTGCTGAGTCCACTATGGCACTCCGCAAATTTTCTATTGCCTTTATTTCCTCGCTGAAGGAACTGAATTGCGTCTATGCGTTAGTCTTGAAGGCTGCTCATCCAGAGAAAAGATATAACGAAACTTGGTTATCTAGTCAGCTAAAGTTCAGGAGCAGACATGCAACTTACTTGCAAACTCAGCATCTACTTTGGACTTTGCCTTCTCGAGCTCCTTCAGCTCTTTCTTCATACGTTTAATCTTGTTGACGCCGAAAACCCGCCAGGGGTCGTCCGGCGTCTGGGAGACACGCGAAGGCCTGGGAGATTTGCTTCACTCCAGTGCAGGTCCTAAAGTCTTGAGGTTCATAGGCGTGTCAGTCAATTTGACCCTGCAATTGACAAGGAGAAAAGATGTCAAATTCGTGAGCCAATCGGCTGGAAGCCGGCTTGGACTCATCTCATCAGCCGATGGCCGATACGCACTGTAGCACTTATACATCGGCTAAAAGCCGATGAAAGCAAGAGCAATAACATAATAATAAATAAGTATTAAACTAGCCGATCATCGAAAGGATGCTCAAAAACCGGCTGTAAACTTGGCAAAGTAAGCAAACAGAATGCATGAGTAAAATAAATTAAAGGAACTCCAGCCGATCATGGTCAAAGTTACTGGTATCGCCGCGAAGATATTGCCCGCGCCCGTGCCCGGGCCCTTGCTCACATCGGCGCCCGGGATCTTCATCCGCTGTCCGTATCCGTGCCCGAGTTCTTACCTATGCTCATGCCCGGGCCCTTACTTGAGGTCGTGCCCGGGAAGTTGACTGAGGTCGTGCTCGGGAACTTGCTTGTGCTCGCACTCGGATCGGCAGAGTAAACCAATCGGCTAGCCCTTAGCCGATCGTAACAGTAATGCAGGCAAGAATGTATAACAAAGCAAGCAGCATAATCGGCTATATTTAATAAGGGATAACTTATCGGCTAAGCACTCCGATAACAACATCGCATAAAACCCATCGGCTTATTAAGAGTATCGTTATTATTCAGTCTAGTAGATCGGACCCAACCGTTGCAGCACAGACTGATAATAATAATGAGATCTCGGTAAGCCGATAGATCTGATGCGATCGTGATGCTAAAACATGATAACTTACTGGCTATGCACCCCGATAAGACGCTTGCACATAAAGTATCGACCTAACAGGAACGATTTATCGCTAGCAGTTTAGTAGGTCGGACCTAACCAATGCAGCACAAACTGATGATAAACCACTCCTAGTAAGCCGATACGATCTATGCACGCATGATGTGATATACCTAATCAATCTATGAGATCAAACTGAATTGATGCAGCCATAGATAAAATAAATATATCGTGGTAAGCCGACTACCATAAACCGACTAGAATATCGGACCTAACCGAGGAAGTCCTAGCCGATAGGTAGCCAGGGTGACGAGACTTACCCTCTCGCAGGAGGTCGGACCTAACCGATGCAGCCTGGCTCGAGAAGCAAGATCCCGTTGGAAGGGTGGCGATGCGCCGAAATTGTATTGATCGAGTGATGATTTACAAGGTCCCCAGGTGTACGTATTTATACCCCGAGTTACATGAGTCCTCATTGGACACGGTACATGATTTCCTAATTATAACAGAAAACGCTAACAAGGCCTGGCCGGACCCGAGGCCAGGTTTCCTAAAGATAAGCACTTGCCTAATTAATATATACAGTAAATAACTGCCATATAGCGGTCTTCACGGCCCCTTTCCGGAATCGGTCTCTTCTAGATCAATTTGCGCCAGTTGACAGCAATTTTCCCTCTTAACCGAATCTGATATAGGGCCTTACCAAATTTTGGCGTTAACACATGCCCCCCAATTTCGGAGTTCTTCTATAGGACTTCGAAATTCTTTCATTTTGGGCCTCCAAATTTCTCCCATACCGAGGCGGCCCAAGATAGCCCACTTGCTATAATTGTTTAAAACAGTGCCAATGGCCTCGATTCCCGCCCGGTCATCATATCTCTATAAAACGCTTCGTCTTCCTAGCCTTTTTTACGTTTTCACATCACCAGAGCACCACCGCTTCAACAGGCTCTAGCGAATCCAGACAAACCGTCGCAGTCCTCTTCTTCGGCCGTTGATTCCTGCATCTTCTTCCTCTCTCGCGATGGCATCGGCATCTGCAGTTCCTGGGGTAATCTTCCTACCCGATTATTTCTCCCGATTTTGTAGCCTAGATGCACCCAATCCGCCATGTTCTTCATCTGTTCTTCGTTATGTTCTTATTTACTGTAGCATCTTAGAGACCAGATCTTGATCCCGGCCGCCGATTACCCAAACTTTTTCTACCATGGCCCCATGGGTAGCGAAGATCCCATAGATTTTATAAGCGCTGAGACCCAGCGTATTCCTTTCAAGAACTCGGCCATGCGAGTCAGTGACTGGACCAATAGCTTCAGGTCATGGCCGAGCAAGCTGCCCGGGTGGAGAGATTGGTACACCAGGGTATCGGCTGCGAAGAGAACCTACTGGGAAGAATCACATATTGGCCACTGCATCAATCTCTCTCTGGCTGATATGGAAAGGAATGAACCCTGCTCGCATCGGCCTCATACTTCTGGTCCGATGCCCTCAATGCCTTCCTGTTCGGACACGGGCCGATGACCCCCACCTTGCTGGATATGACTATGCTCACCTGCCTGGACACGATGAGCTACATCGACCCCTTCAAGCTCCGCTTCAAACCTGCTCATCAGCTCCAAGCAAAGAACATCGGCGGCTGGTCCAGGTACATATCCATTCACAATAAGGGAACTGGATCGGTTGATGACCGGGAACATGTTGCTTTTCTGAACTTATGGCTAGAGCGGTTTGTTTTTGGTGGCACAACCCTCGGTCCAACGATCAACATGCAGTGTTTGGCAGAGTGCTTGGTTGATCGAAAACAGATCCCCTTGGGGCAATTCCTCCTTGGCGCCACCTATCAGCTGCTTCACCAAGTGGCGACTAAGCTATCGGCCGGCCAGCCCGTCGGCCATATCGGGGGTCCTTGGTGGTTTGTGCAACTCTGGCTCAATGTCTACACCTCCAAGGCCTTCTCTGGGACTTCTCTTCTCAACCAATCCTTTCCAGCCGATTACACAGAAGACCAAGATCCCATTTACCGCCGATGCGTTTCCATGGGCAAAGCTGCATCGGCCCTCTCTGGCGGCAAGATAACCCCCCCCCCCCCCCCGCTGGACTCAGTCAGTGGTTCAAGGGGTTTTATTATGGTTTCACCAGGGAGGCCACTCTCTGGTTCGCATACAATGATGCATCGTCATTTGAGATGCCTTCCAATTTTGACCCACTTAATGCTCTGGAAAATGAGGAGTCCAAGGCCATATTCCTATCGGCCATCACCCCCCGTCTGCTACCAACTGGCTTTTCTCTGGGCCGATCACAACCATCATACGAGTTTTACCATCCATCGGTCGGCTCCCGCCAGTTTGGCCTTGGTTAGCTTCTGATCGGCCTATTCTTCATCGACAAACTTCAGGCCCGGGACAATGTCAGCAACGCCCTAGAATATGATCGAATGCGGACTTTGACAGACCCCCTTCTTCTAGGCGCCGCCACCGAGGTGTATATCTGCACTGCCAACACCAGGCTTTTTGTCCGATGGTGGTCAGAATGGAAGAAGAATTTATTCAGCTTAGCGGCCACCTGCTACTGTTCCCGTCTTGACACCGAATACATCGAATCTGATGAAGAGGTAACACCCGCAAGCCTTAACCATCATCTCCAATTATCTCTCACTCTTATTTTGCAGGCTGCCAGCGTCGAGCTCCCAACGACAAGCAACAGTGGTCGGCCGATCCTGTACCAACCTCCATCGGCCACTCCAAACTTAGGGCGCGATGCCCCATCTCCATCGGCTCTCCTCAAGACGCCTCGGCCGATAGGACAAAAACGGAAGAAGTTAGCGCATCGCCCCTCCCTGAAGAAGCAAAAAACCGGTACCGATGCCGTTGCCACGATGCCATCTCCTCCCCAGACAACATCGGCTCCCTCATCTCCTCAGGTATGCGCCAAGTCTCAATATTATTACCCGCTTTCCCATTTACCTTACCAGTTTCATTTTCAGCTCGAGTCATCAGCTCCAGAACCTCAACCTTCTTCCAACATCCCTCCAAACACTGAGCCGATGGCTTCTCCAGCTGCCCCACTCTTGGCACCAAGTCCTCCAGCCGTCGATGAGACTGCTCCTATTCCATCGGCTGACATCGGCCCCTCCGAAGAACAACCGATTCACCTCCCTGAAGCCGATGCCACCCAAGCTGCTGATGTCCTTCCTCAGGTAACCCCTTTATGCCCATATTTTGCTTTTAACTTTCTACTGATCCTTTTACCGATGTCAATTTTGCAGTCCTTGGCCGACTTGTTTTCTTTTGACATCGGCAAGTACTTGGAGGCAGAAGACGAAACAGCCACTAGCATAGCAACCAAACCGTCCTTTCCAGCCGATGTGCATGATTACTTGACGAGCATCATCAGTCGGCTGGAAAACCCAATTGATGTGCTAGTGGAAGACTGTGGGCCGATTCGGGCAAGGCTTGCAGAAATTGAACACCATCTGCCCGAAGAACTCGTCGACGCACTAACCCCCGCAGCATATCTGGAGTCTCACAGATTTAAACTCATCAAGCTTAGACAGCGCATAGCCGATCACGCTGACCAACAGAAGATCACCGAAGACATTCAAGCTGATCGGCTGCTAGCTCAGATAGAGAAGAAAAGACTTGATGACATGGCAGCTGCCCCCCAAGAGCTCCAGCCCAAACTAGATCAACTGAAGAAGAAGGAGGCCGATTTGCTGGCAGAACTTGAAAACGTTCGCAAAGATCTTCAAGGAACAGAATCCCAGCTTATCGGCCTACCGCAAGCTATCCAAGACCAAGAAGCCAAGGTTGCAGCGATGGTGCGTCAAGTCATTCATCGGCGCAAGAATTTGAAGACCATCCCGGGCTCTGATGAAGATGACATCCGGGCCATCAATGAAATTGACCAAATCTGCCTGCACGACATCGAAACTATCCAAAAATTCATATAAATTAATGACCGATGGCCTCTCAAAACATGTTGGTTGTGCTGTAATATATCCCGATCGGCTCTGTTGCCTGCCTCCACCCTTGATAATACTTTTTGTTTGATCTGAAGGCGATATCGATTGATATCGGCTGTCCTTAGGCGATGCAAAAACATCGGCTTTCCGAACTATCTTAGAAATCGGCCACACTTAACTGATTTAAGAATTGATCCAAACGCTAGGATAGTATTTCTTGAGATATTTTCTGTTAAGTGCTTTAGCAAACTCCGTCCCGTCAAGATCCTCTAATACATAGGCATTACCAGGCGCATAGCGATTAATCCGATAGGGCCTTTCCCAATTAGGCGACCATTTTCTAAACTTATTATCTCTGGACCCGATCGGCAAAATCAATTTCCATACAAGATCTCCCTCGGCAAATGACTTATTCACCACCTTTTTATTGTAATGCCGAGCTGCCTTAGCCTTGTTTTCCTTAATCCTCTCCAATGCCCTCAACCGATTCTGAGCCAAATCCTCAAGTTCATCTGTCATTAAGTTATAATAATCATCGACCGTTAACTGATTCTACAAAGAAATCCTCCTAGAGCCAATGTTAGCCTCCCACAGCAAAACTGCCTCATGTCCATATACCAACTGATACAGCGGCACCCGAGTAGATCCATGACATGCCATCCGATAGGCCCACAATGAATCGGCTAATGTAATATGCCATCGCCGTGGCTGCTCATCAATCTTCCGCTTAATCAACTTGATCAGACTTTTATTAGAAGCTTCCGCCTGTCCATTGGCCTGAGCATAATAAGGCAATGAATTTAATAACTTGATTGCCATACTGGCAGCAAACTGTTGAAACTCATCAGATACGAAGATAGACCCCTAATTAGTAGTTATCGTCTGAGGAATCCCAAACCGATAAATTATATGCTCCTTTACAAACTCGATCGCTTCCTTGGACGTAACTTTCTTCAAAGGAATCGCCTCTACCCACTTGGTAAAATAATCTGTTACCGCCAATATGAACTTATGTCCTTTACTTGATGGAGGAAAAACCTGGCCGATCATGTCAATTCCCCATCCTCTGAACGGCCACGGTTTGATAATAGGATTCATAGCCGATGCTGGTGCTTGTTGTACATTTCCAAATTTCTGACAATCTTGACATCCTTTATAGTACCTGAAGCAATCTTCCAGCATTGTCAGCCAAAAATATCCAACTCTTCTCAGCAACCACTTCATCTTATGAGCCGATTGATGAGTCCCACAGACGCCTTCATGCACCTCGCACATAACCACTTTGGCTTCTTCCAAATCCAGACACCTAACCAGAACTCCCTCAAAAGTCCAATAATACAGTTCCCCATCAAGCAACACATACTTAGTAGCTTTATACCGAATTTTCCTGGAAACCGATTGCGACGGATTTTGCAAGTAATCAATTATCTCCTGTCTCCAGTCATCGGCCTTGTTCTGAATGTCAATATCGGCTATCTCAACCTCAACCTGCCTATTCAGCCAATACCCTGAAACAATCTGTGCAAGATCATTGGCTTCTAAATTCTGCTCCCTAGGAATATGATCTATTGATACTATCTTGAAATCCTTTAACAAATCCGTACACTCCTCATAATATGACCTCAAAACATCATCCCTATACTCATATTCTCCAGACAACTGCTTGACCACCAATAAAGAATTGCCAATTATCTCTATGACATCGGCTCCGATCTCCTTTAAGAGTTGTAGTCCCTTTAACACCGCCTCGTACTCCGCCTGATTATTAGTCCGGTAAGGTTTAATTGTAAAAGCAAACTCAAAACTTGCCCCCCGAGGCGATATAATAACCAAACTGATACCAGATCCATGCTTGCAAACCGATCCATCAAAAAACAAAGTCCATGGGATTGGCTCTACATAGTCTTCGTGATACCCTCTATGTTGTACAATGAAATCGGCCACTGCTTGTCCCTTGACTGCTTTAGCCGATTCATATCTCAAGTCGAACTCTGTCAAAGCAAAAATCCATTTACCAACTCGCCCTTTTAAGACTGGAGCTGACAACATATATTTGACCACATCGGCCTGGCAAACTACTGTACACTCAGCCAATAGGATATAATGTAATGCCTTAACTTTGTACATGAGAATTATAAACATAGGCATAACTTCTCCACCGCAGGATATCTTGTTTCAGCATCCAAAAGCCTTCTGCTCAGATAAAACACAACTCGCTCCTTTCCCTCAAATTCCTGTATCAAAACAGATCCGATGGACCTCTCATCGGCTGACAAGTACAACCTGAACGGCACTCCCTTCTACAGCGGAATTAAAACAGGTGGGGAACTCAGATAGTTTTTGATCTCGTCAAATGCCTTCTGCTGCGCTGCCCCCCACACAAACTCTTGATCGGCTTTCAACTTCAATAATGGAGTAAAAGACTCAATCCTTCCTGACAAATTTGATATAAATCTTCTCACAAAATTAATCTTGCCGATCAATGATTGCAGCTCTGTCTTATTGCTTGGTGGCTCTGTAGTCTTAATGGCTCTGATGCTTCACTGACTCACTTCAATCCCTCGCTCATGAACCATAAAACCCAAAAACTGCCCAGCCGATACACCAAAAGCGCATTTATTGGGATTCATTCTTAGTCCGTATTTCTTGGCCCTCTCCAGCACTTTTCGCAGATCAGCTATATGGCTCTCCTCACTTTTAGACTTAACCACCACATCATCAATGTAAATTTCTACCAACAAGCCGATGAGATCATGAAATATATAATTCATTGCTCTCTGATAAGTTGCACCGGCACTTTTCAATCCAAAAGTCATTACTACCCACTCATACAAGCCGATAGCTCCTGGACACCGAAACGCAGTCTTATGTATATCTTCTTCAGCCATAAAAATCTGATTGTATCCTGCATTGCCATCCATGAAGCTGATAATCTTGTGGCCTGAGGCTACATCCACCAATAAATCTGCTATCGGCATCGGGTATTCATCCTTGGGGGTAGCTTTATTTAGATCCCGAAAATCAATACATATCCTCAATTTTCCATTCTTCTTTTCCACCGGGACGATGTTAGAAACCCACTCAGCATATCGGCATGGCCTTATGAACTTGGCATCATACAACCTTGTAATTTCCGCTTTGATCGGCTCATATAACTCTGCCTTGAATCTTCTTGGAGCCTTCTTGAATGGCCGATATCCTGGTTTAATGGGCAGCCGATGTTCAACAATTGATCGGCTTAATCCTGGCATCTCATGGTACTCCCAAGCGAAACAATCCCGATACTCCTTCAACAATATTATCAATTCTTCTCGAAGCTCAGGATTTAACCTTTTGCTTATGTACGTCGGCCTTGGCTTATCTCCTGGTCCTATGTCGATCTCCTCCAAATCATCGGCCGACATAAATCCTTGCCCCAGTTTCCCCTCGAAGTCTTCAATGGAGCCCATCAGAGTAACAATTCAGAGCTGACTTGCTGGATCGGCTGTATCCCCTGGCTAGTGACCTTAAGGTAGTCTCCTTCCCATATTTTTCCGGACAGGCAATCCACACCATCAGCTTCCCAGACTGGTAGATCGGTCATTGCAATGTTGGTTGACCGATCTGCTAGGACCACTTCGACTTGATCTCCCTGCCACTGTATCAAACATTGATGCATTATCGAAGGCACGCAACAGTTCGCATGAATCTAGTCCCTGCCGAGAAGCAAACTATATGACCCCTTTCCGTCAATGACGAAAAACGTGGTGGGTAGTGTCTTATTCCCCACTGTCAACTCCACGTTTAATACACCTTTTGCTTCTGATGAATTCCCACCGAAGTCCTTTAACACCATATTTGTCTTGATCAGATCTTCGGCAGTCTTCCCTAATTTCCGAAATGTAGCATGAGGCATAAGATTAACAGCTACTCCCCCATCAACCAGCATCTTTGTCATCGGCTTCCCATTCACATAACCCTTGATATACAATGGCTTTAGGTGCCGATGCTCTGACTCTTCAGGTTTGTCAAATATGGCCTGATTAGGTTGCAACGTCAGTTGAGCGAAAATTTCCTCATCGCCTTCTTCATCTGATGAAAGTGCTTTATATTCCTGAGGCAAAAAGAACACCATATTTGCTGGGGCTGATTGATTAGGTTCATCGTCTTTTCTCTTCACGCGCCATACCTATTTAGTTCTCTTGTGACGATGATCGGCCTCTTCCTGATCTTGTCTCTGTTCTTCCTGTTGCTCTCGGTGTCGTAGTCGCTGTGCCCTCCTCTTTTGATTCTTCGTGAATATCCCACTAGGGCACCATTGAGGATTCTGGACTTATTTTTCATGTACTTCCTCTTCATCCTCTTCAAAGAACACTTCATGGATCGGCCCTAATCGGCTATGAACCGATGCTCTTTTTCCAAGCGACCGATCCTGTGCAAACCTCTACTGCTGATCACGCTAATTCCCCATATCACTGCACTCGGGGCAATCTTTAACTGATGGCAGTCTCATCCCTTGATCCCAGCAGAATCGGAAGAACGGGTAGTCCCAATGCGGATTATACCTTTCTGGTTCGTCCCTCTGTTCCTCATACCTTGAATATTTTTCTATCATATCCGATGAAGTAATCCTTGATTTATACCTTTGACGCCTTGCTCCATCGGCCTGATCCCTTGATGATGACCCCGCATAGACCATGTTTATGGGGAAAGGATGTCCATCAATCTTCATCGGCTTCTTATCTTCGAATTTGATTCTTCCCTGCTCGACAGCCGACTGAATTTGTTGCCGAAAAACTTTGCACTCGTTAGTATGATGCGATATAGTATTGTGCCACTTGCAATATCTTTTCTTCTTTAGTTCCTCGGCTGAAGGAATCACATGATTTGGTGGTAGTTGTATCTGCTTCTCTTGTAACAGCAAGTCAAAGATTTTATCGGCTTTACTAATATCAAAATCATACCGCTCCTCCTTGCCGATATCCTTGACCCATGGGCATGATACTGATTTCTTGTTCCTGGCCCACTCCGCCAATCCAACCTCAGCATCGGACCCCTCATCGTCTGAGCTCGATGAATAAACTTGTACTTGAGCAACCCTTCTCTGATATTTATCCTATTTTGCCTCTTGGAACCGGCTTTCATGAGCCGATACCTTCTGTACCAGGTGCGCCAGGGACTCGAACTCTTGCGAAGAAAATCTCTCCTTAATCGGCACCAAGAGACCCTGGAAGGCCAGATCGGCCAGATGCCCATCGCTCAAGTTTAAACTGTAACATCGGTTTCTGACGTCCCGAAATCGCTGAACGTATTCCGGTACTGTTTCATCTGGCCGTTGCCTAACCGATGTCAAATCTGTCAGTCTCATCTCGTGGATTCCAGCAAAGAAGTATTTATGAAACTGTTTTTCTAGATCGGCCCACCCCCAAACAGAATTCGGTGGTAACGAAGAGAACCATGTAAAAGCCGATCCAGATAGTGACAAGGGGAAAAATCTAACCCTCAGAGCCTCTTCAGCCGATGCCTCCCCGCACTGTGCCAGGAATCGGCTGACATGTTCCACTGTAGACATGTTGTCCTGCCCTGAGAACTTAGAGAAATCCGGGACCCTGTATCGGTGTGGTAATGGAACCCTGTCGAACCACTCAGGATATGGATGCCGATACATAAATGTCTGTTCCTTAGGCTTGATCCCGAACTGCTCTCTTACTATTTCAGCAACCCTAGTTGATAGGTCTTCTTCCCTCAGGTTGTCTTGTTGGTACTGGACCGGTGGAGTTTGTTGCCAATTCTATCTGTGATAGTCCCTCTGGTAAGTACCTGGATTGGCCCCGCCTCCTGGATAATTTTGCTGATATCCTCCATAGTAAGCAGACCGATGATACTCAGCAGGAATATCCTGTTGCCCCCCAGCCTGGTTTTGTGTAAACAGGTTCTCTGGTATGTCTCTGCTGACGTTGTAAGCAACTTGATTTGGTTCAACCTTTGGTGGGAGGAAAACAGGACCCCGAGTAGGCTCTTGAATAATCGATCCATCCACTGTCTTCTTTATAAGATTATGAAGTGTGTTCACCAGAATTCCGGACTGATTGATGAGCGCGTGATGAACTGCTTCATTCACCATCTCTTGTAAGGGTTTTACCGGTGGACTCTCAGGTGGCGTATGGCTCGATTCTCCAACCAATACTAGCTTCGGAAACTGAGATTTTTGAATCGGCCCTTGCCTTGTCATGCTAAAGGACTCTAATCATAGCTTCTGAAAGTTGGCCATAGTTTGCTCAATTTGCTGTTTTTGTTCTTCTGTTAAATCTTCCATGCTGACCGGAATTATGTTGTCTGTTTTGACTTCTTTCCCGGCCATGTTGCAAATCAGATTGTTGAAAACTTCGCGTTGAAACTTCAGGTCCCACCAGGCGTGCCAAAAACGTGTTGACGCCAAAAACCCGCCGGGGGTCGTCCGACGTCTGGGAGACACGCGAAGGCCTGGGAGATTTGCTTCACTCCAGTGCAGGTCCTAAAGTCTTGAGGTTCGTAGGCGTGCCAGTCAATTTGACCCTGCAATTGACAAGGAGAAAAGATGTCAAATTCGTGAGCCAATCGGCTGGAAGCCGGCTTGGACTCATCTCATCGGCCGATGGCTGATACGCACTGTAGCACTTATACATCGGCTAAAAGCCGATGACGGCAAGAGCAATAACATAATAATAAATAAGTATTAAACTAGCCGATCATCGAAAGGATGCTCAAAAACCGGCTGTAAACTTGGCAAAGTAAGCAAACAGAATGCATGAGTAAAATAAATTAAAGGAACTCCAGCCGATCATGGTCAAAGTTACTGGTATCGCCGCGAAGATATTGCCCGCGCCCGTGCCCGGGCCCTTGCTCACATCGGCACCCGGGATCTTCATCCGCTGTCCGTATCCGTGCCCGAGTTCTTACCTATGCTCGTGCCCGGGCCCTTACCTGAGGTCGTGCCCGGGAACTTGATTGAGGTCGTGCTCGGGAACTTGCTTGTGCTCGCACTCGGATCGGCAGAGTAAACCAATCGGCTAGCCCTTAGCCGATCGTAACAGTAATGCAGGCAAGAATGTATAACAAAGCAAGCAGCATAATCGGCTATATTTTATAAGGGATAACTTATCAGCTAAGCACTCCGATAACAACATCGCATAAAACCCATCGGCTTATTAAGAGTAATGTTATTATTCAGTCTACTACATCGGACCCAACCGTTGTAGCACAGACTGAGAATAATAACGAGATCTCGGTAAGCCGATAGATCTGATGCGATCGTCAGGCTAAAACATGATAACTTACCGGCTATACACCCCGATAAGACGCTTGCACATAAAGT
This sequence comes from Oryza meyeriana var. granulata, assembly GCA_003991445.1. NCBI lineage: Eukaryota > Viridiplantae > Streptophyta > Magnoliopsida > Poales > Poaceae > Oryza > Oryza meyeriana. Next base: position 194,321 of record RYFJ01003510.1, on the reverse strand, counting down.
ATCGACCTAACAGGAACGATTTATCGCTAGCAGTTTAGTAGGTCGGACCTAACCGATGCAGCACAAACTAATGATAAACCACTCCCAGTAAGCCGATACGATCATGCACGCGTGATGTGATATACCTAATCAATCTATGAGATCAAACTGAACTGATGCAGCCATAGATAAAATAAATATATCGTGGTAAGCCGACTACCATAAATCGACTAGAATATCGGACCTAACCGAGGAAGTCCTAGCCGATAGGTAGCCGAGGTGACAAGACTTACCCTCTCGCAGGAGGTCGGACCTAACCGATGCAGCCTGGCTCGAGAAGCAAGATCCCGTCGGAAGGGTGGCGATGCGCCGAAATTGTATTGATCGAGTGATGATTTACAAGGTCCCCGGGTGTACGTATTTATACCCCGAGTTACATGAGTCCTCATTGGACACGGTACATGATTTCCTAATTATAATAGAAAACGCTAACAAGGCCTGGCCGGACACGAGGTCAGGTTTCCTAAAGATAAGCACTTGCCTAATTAATATATACAGTAAATAACTGCCATGTAGCGGTCTTCACGGCCCCTTTCCGGAATCGGTCTCTTCTGGATCAATTTCCGCTAGTTGACTGCAATTTTCCCTCTTGACCGAATCTGATACAGGGCCTTACCAAATTTTGGCATTAACAAATCTCCAGGGACTGATTGAGGAGGTTTGTCTCATGAGCTACAGCCAAGCGAGTTTGAAGATCAGAAACATACTGAGTATACTTGGAGCTACTCGGGCAGAATAAAGAGTTACCTTTGATGGTCCCAATTTTCTCCCACTGCTCGTCCCATAGCTTGTTGACTGAGTCCCTTAACTAGGCTTCCCTCTCCTTACTAGTCTGCTCCAGCTCATTGTTCTCGGCCTGGAGCTGGGTAAACTGAGAGATCTAAGGGGTGAGCCAGGCAAGTGCCTGACTCATCTTCTCAGACCGGTCAACGATTTTCTGCAAAGCATGATTACTGTCAAATAAAGCAAAACATCACTAGATAGCTACAAGATCAGACAACCAACATGAAGTTGAAGTTATAGTTAGCTGAGTCGCATACCTATACCTGCCTCGAAGCTTTGATGGTGGCCTCCATCAGTTCAAACCACTCCTTTTTAGTGGCTCCCTCGTCCAGCTCCAGAACATCATCACTTCTGTCTGGGTTAACCGAATAAAATACCCGGGGGAAGTTGCGAGGAGGGGCTTCGAGCCTTCCTCTGAGGATGAGGACAACGGAGGGGGTTCTGGGTCTAGGGCCCTCAGGGAGTGATGGCCCTTCAGTCGACTTGGCAACTATCTCCAATTTTCAATTCTTAAAATATTATTACATTTTGAAGGTTCCAATAATCTTTTGTTTTCCCCAATTTCCAATATTCTAAATATTCCTGTTAATCCAAAGCTTCCAAAAATATCCCTTTTTCCTTGTTGAATTAAATCCACCCTTGTTTCCTCGAAATCAAAATTCCATTAAAAATTATTCAAATGCCCATATACTTCAAGTTTTTTCAATTTCTGGATTCCATAAAATATTTTCGAGTTTTTGATTCCCAAAAACAATATCCAAATAATCAAAATATTCCAAAGTTCTGAGTATTCCCTCAATTCCGAACATTCTAAAATATTCCTCTGATCCCCTAGATATCCAAAAATTCTAAATTTGCAAATTTGGAACTTTTCGGAAAATACCTGCTTTTCCTTTTTCCCAATTTCCCTATTTTTCCTTTCCCCTTTTGTCTCTTTCCTTCTTTTTTCCTCCTTCCCTTTTTGCTCCTTCTTCCTCCTCTCTTCTTCTTCATTCTTCTTTCCCTCTTCTTTTTCGGCTGGCCGAGCTGCTCCGGCCCAGGCCCTCCACGCTTCCTCCTCCTCAGCCTAGCTCCGGCCCGGCCTGGGCCCAGCCCACCGCGCTCAACCCGGCTAGCCGAATCCATCGTGCCGCACCCAGGCTGCCCCCTAGCTTGCCCCCCTCTATAAATACTGCCCTAGCTGCCGCTGCCACCATCCAGTGCTGCCGCCTCTGCTCTAGTCACTGCCGTCACGGTTCTGCTACACACCCGCCGCTGCTCTAAGCCCGTGCCACCATAGAGTGTCGCCGCCATTGTCGGGTCGCCGAGCCGCCGACGCCATCCACTTTGGGAGGTCCTGCAACTGCCGGTGAGCACAACGATGCCATCAAATCGCTCAGTCCATCTCCTTCGTTCCTTCGTAGCGTCTAGCCGAGCCGCGCCATCGAGCTTGAGGTCCCAGACACCGACTCGCCCCTAGTTGCTACCATCTACTCCATCCCCTCGTCCATTCGCACCATCCCAAGCTTCTGCTCGCATTGATCGTGGTGCCATCGTCGCCGCCTCCCTTTCCACCTCGACACGCCACTGTTGGCTGTCAGTGCTGCCTACCGCCACCAGCCCTGACACCGATGTCGTCGAAGATCTTCCTGCTACTCCGTGCCATGGATGGGTCAGGGTTGCACGCATCGCCCCTCGGTGCCACCGACCAGTGGACCCCGCCGGCAGTGCCTCTTGCTCGCTAAAATGTGGGCCTGGCACATCCCCTCCCTCTGACATAGACATGTGGACCCGGTGTACTATCTCTAGATCCAACCACAACCATCGGATTGTCTCAATCCAATCCGAACCCTCAGATCTTCTTTAAACCGCCAATCGGATCTCGTCTGTCCGATCTAGCTGAGTCCAATCTGAGCCGTTGGATTTCCATAGCCCCGATCCAGTGCCACGCTAGCCCTAAATTGACACCACACCGCCACATCAATGCCACCTCAGCTCTAGGTGCCATGTGGCATCCACCCCGGCCGGTTCACCGAACCCCTCCATCCCTCTCTTCCATAAACCTAGTCCACCAAGAACCCTGCCACTGATAGTGGGCCCTATTTCCTTTTCCTACTCAAAAATAATTCCTTTAATAATTAATTTCTGAGGGAATATTCTAGGAATATTTCTTTTTTAATTCTTTTTGGATTTTCTTTGAATTCAAACTTCTGAAAGCCGTATCTTTTCCGTTCAAACTCCGATTTGACCTGTTCTTCCTCCTAAAATCATCTAAAATCATGATCTACATGCTTATGTATTTTTTATGTACTGTTTATTTGGATTTTCTTAGTATTTTTCCTCATTTTACGTGTAGTCATGTGCTTTCTACCGTTTCGGAAGGAAGCGAAGTGAGAGGAAGAGTTCGGAAGATCGGTTGACGGCTTTTTCTATTGCAAGGCAATTCACACGACAATCCCCTTGAGCATTTTGATACCAGTTGTGAAAACTATTTTGTTTTAACGTTATGGCATGCAAACTTTTGGAATGTCATTATTAGGGGTATTGATATTATTATCCTATATTCCTTGATTATGGACATGAATTGTTATTGATACCTTTAACTTGATACCCTAGGTGACTAATATTGACTAGCTGGATGTCTAATTAATGATTCGGCTAGATTGTTTAGGTTTTGCTTAGCAATGCATAGAAACTTTACCGTCATTTTATGTGGGAAAGCAATGACTCACTTATCATTAATTAATGGTCGTGCTTGGTTAATTAAACTTGCCAACTAAAACTTGACTGATGGCGGGTTGTGAGCACATGGAATGAGGATGTTGTTAGTGGTGCTCATAACACTTAAGGACCGGTTCGCGAGCTACTTGTTGCGAAGCAATACTTGTACTAACCACAAGCTAGAATGGGTAATGGCAGGGACTGAAGTGTGACTTGTTCAACCAGAGTCCCCACGGTGTGTTGTGGCTATGTCAATAAGACCACCATGGTAGTTGTCAATAAGTCCATGTTTTGAGCGCTGGGCCGTCTCCCGGTTGGGAGCCTGATCAGCTCCTGCCGGAGACAGCTGGTTTGGTGGGTGGCTCTCTTGTTGTGCGGGTTTCATGGATGGTCTTGTCATAGTTTCCCCCTTTGCAGTACCATGGTGACATGTATGGAACCATGTCTTGTGCATAAATTGGTACACCTCTGGCCAGAGTAAAACTATTCGAATAGTCATGCCCGCGGTTAATGGGCGGCCTAGCAATGTTTTTTGTGATTAGTCCCACACTACTCATTAATGATAATAAATGATAGAAACTTGATAGCCCCTGTTTGGAGGTTATGGTTTGGGCCTGAACTACATTGCAATGCTGTTCAGTGATTGGTTCAATGTTGATATCAATTAAACTATATTGTTTTTAATGCTTTTAAATGCAAATGTTTAAATGATGTTTATGCAAATAAGCCATACTATGCATTTCCTTTGGAATCCTGTTGCAATATTTTCCTTGTGTGGCTTGTTGAGTACGGTGAGTGGTACTCAGTCTTGCAATATTACCATAATCAGAGTGAAGATTTGTGTGGAAGGGGAAGATTCGTGGTGTTTGGCTTATACCCCAGTTGAGCTACCTATGGGCTTGGTGCTGGAGCTACACTAGGTTGCTGTTCTGCTACTGATTTCTTCAGTGTGAGGACTAAGTACCTCTTTTGTAAGTATTTATCGTTTATTTTTTTGGTTATGTTTATCAAATTATCGATTCGTGTAGCTCTGCTGATTCCTAGATGAGGATTTATTGCGCAAATTAGCTTTGGAAATTTTGGTGAAGCCCCTGACTTTGTGCTTAATTGTGGAACAATTAAACATAAAGTCAAAGATCTTTAACCTTTGCTCAAGGCATTGGACTCTACAGCGTTATATCAGCTGGAAACAGTTTTTCGAGTGCTATATTTCTCAGAAATTGGACTCTTCGGCGTCATATCAGCTGGAAACATTTTTCGCTCAAGGCAGTTTGGCTAAGCATGTAAGCCGAGTACCACTTCATGGATTTTAACCCAATATGTGGTGAGGTGTTCTTGAGAGATACCTGCATCCCCAATTTTAATGGAGACTAGCTATTGATCCTTATAAGGATATATCCTCAATACCTATCAAATAATTCAGATATTTGAACACATGTGTACAACAATTAGGCTTAACAAGAAGCATATCTAATTATTTCAATCGGCCTCTGTAAAATAGCATCTGAACTGCGATTTGAACACAACTAGTGGTCGGCCTAATAGGACATGCTATTTAGAGATTCATATCTTACGGCCCATTACCGAGCGAGCCGGCCCAAGCCCCCTAACTCGGTGTAGGCCTATAAAGCAGCGGGAGAGAGAAAAGATTCCTCTTTCTCCCCCAATCCACCAAATCACTTCTGCTCCCAAAAATGCGCCCGCGCCAAACTTCACACTCTCCACCTCGGCTAGGGTTTTCTGTAGCTCGTACTCCCCTCCAGAAATCCATAGGGATCTACGCCCTACCTCGATTCCCATCCTCTAGAAGCTTCCTCACCCAGCTCCTCGTCCCCAACAATGCCGAAGGTGCCATTTGATATCCTAGCTATGCCATCCAAATCTTGGCCAACATCGGACTGCTGTGCCACAAAGCTGGCGATTCTAGAGAAGAAGAAGAAGCTGCAGCCCAAAGAGATCATCATCTGGCATCCGGCCGTCGGTGAGTCAGTCCCTGCTCCGGGCTCGCATGAGACCATGGTTTTTGCCTCTTTCTTCGACCGCGGTCTCTCCCTTTCTTCCTCCGATTTCCTCCGCCATCTTCTTGATTTTTATCAGATTGAGCTCGTCAATCTCAACCCCAATTCCATCCTTCAAATATCTCTCCGTGTGACTCTCTATGAAGTCTTCCTGGGTATCAATCCCATTTCAACCACTTTCGGTTTCTGTTCCACATCAAGCCTCAACCCTCCAAATCCAAGATCTAGACAATAGAGGGAGCAGGCCTTCAACTCCGCAACGCGATGAAGAAATCCTACCTCCATGTACCCCTAAAGATTTCTCCGAAAGGGTGGCATCGGGAGTGGTTTTACTGCTCCAATCTCAAGCCCTCTCTGCCCCCTTTTACTGGAAATCCCCCTTCTATCCTGGAGAGCTGCACCTCCTTGACATCCCAGACCAAGACGACTCAGGTGTACACACTGCTAGAAAAGATTGTTGCGCTAAAGGGCACAAGGCTGACTAGTCCTTGGGTAGTGTGGGTGCCATGGGCCTCGGGTACCTCATGACAAGCATTTGGGCCACTCGGATAGAGGATGGGCCTAGCCTTGTAATTAGAGATATAGCTAGATTCGGCAGACTTCGCCTTGTATAGAAAGGCATATACAGTCCTAGTCGGGTGCGTTATATCTCTAAGGGGAGATCTCCTAGTCGTAATCCGATGGGGACTCCTACCTTGTAACCCTGTCCCCTAGTATATAAGGGGAGACAGGGCGCCCCATGAGGGTGGAAGAGCACTCATAAGCTCAAACGGCCATACGGTTCATCAGAATCGCCACCATAATTCCTCAAAGGAATACATATAAACTGGACGTAGGGTATTACCTCACATCGAGGGCTTGAACCAGTATAAAATCTCCCTGTGTTCCTTTGCAATCCACCAAGTAGCCCCATATATTTATTGCCGGTGTAAAACATCGACAGTTGGCACGCCAGGTAGGGGCTTCGGCGCGATCTACATCTACAAGCTCGATGGATCCAGCAACCGGAGTCAACGGCGGCAAACTCTCCCCCGGAGATACAACTGCATTCGGAAGCCTCGACTTTGTCGCCGACCAGATCGGCAATCTCACCTTGGCCGACTCGGACTCGATCTGATCTGCTAGGGAACCGGCCGACTCCGCGCCAGTCGGCCTACACGATGCTGCAGCAATCTTTCACGACATGCTGCGGCGATCTCCAATACGCCCGAGTCCAGGGACAACTCTTTCTTTCGATGTTCGACTCGGACTCGGTTTTGAGCCGGCCGAGATCGAGCCAAAAAAGGAAGAGATCGTCAATTTCCCGTTCGGACTCAGCGACACCGTGGATATCTACAATCTACATCCAACGCGGCAAACCCGATCCTCTGGAGTTCGACTCGGATACGGCCCCGAGCCGCTCGAGATCAGATCTAGGGAGGTCGGAGTCATAATCACCCCCATCAACTATTCCGACTACGACTCTTAGTCGGACTAACGATCCCAGTCGGATTCCGACTCTAAGTCAGACAGCAGTTCGGCAAGCTTCTTCCCGCCGCGAGAAATCTTCATGGCATCCAAAGGCTCTACTCCTACTCAGGAATCATGCCGACTACACGAACACAAGAGGAGGAGGCCTGCCGACTGCGAGAACAACAGGAGGAAGAAGCAAGACACTTGCACGCCCACAACGACGGCCTACGCAGGGCTGGGCGAACTGCTCAGCAACAAACCCTCCAAACAAAAGTCGGCGACCACGACGTCTTCGTCACACCACAACAGAACGTCGTGGCCGCTGCGACCCTACTAGACACGGGCCAACTTGGGCCTGATCACCAGGCCACCCCGACGATCGCAAGGATAAAAGCCCTGTTTACCGCTGCTGCATGTCAGCAGCACCAACAGTCGGGTGATACCCTCATACCGACCAACCGGTCGACATTCCCAACGGCAGTCTCATCTACCTCAAAGTGACGCCGAGCGGCTGGCTCTAGTCAGCTGCATACGGAGGCACGTCAGGCGTCACTCGGCAGCCCCAACGACAACCGGCGACGTCAAAGCAACCGTCGGGATGATCAGGACCTTCGAGGCCGACAACGACGTGATCTTCGGCAGGACATCAACGCTCGACACAGCGAACGAGAAGATGATGAGCAACGCCAACCGGAAAACGAGAATGAGCGTTTCGGCCTCCACCACAAGCGGTTTCGCCGCCATAGTCGGGGTCGGAGTCCTCATGAAGATGAAGGAGTACCGGCCTTCACCCAGGAGCTACAACAGGCCGACTGGCCATCGGGTTTCAAGCCTACAAGAGTCGAAAAATACGACGGCAAGACCAATCCCGAGTCTTGGCTCACGATCTATACTACGGCAATCCGAGCAGCTGGAGGAAATCACAAAGTCATGGCTAACTACCTCCCAGTCGCTTTAGCCAACTCAGCGAGGACATGGCTAACAGGACTTCCCAAGCAATCAATCGGCTCATGGGCAGAACTCCGAGAACGCTTCATCGCCAACTTCCAGGGAACTTACGAGAGATCATCTTCCGAGTATGACTTATATCAGTTGCATCAAAGGAAGAACGAGTCTCTTCGTGACTTCATCAAGAGGTTCTCTGAGAAGAAAAATTCAATCCCGAACATCAAGGATGAGGTCGTCATCACCGCCTTTCGAAAAGGAGTAAAAGACACCTCGTTCATCGACAAATTCACTCGGAAGCCTCCCAACTCTGTCAAGGCTCTATTCAACATGGCGAACAAATACGCCGACTCAGCCCATGCTGTTGCTGAGGCCCTTGAAGATAAAAAGGCATCCTGACAGAAGAAGCGGGAGGGCACCAACGACGCGGTCCCGACTAAAGCCGGGAATCGCAAACGCAAGTCAGATGGCTTCAATTGTGGCAGTCGGTCACAATCGTCTTCGACTTCCAACAACTGAAGATTATCAAAACAACAAGTGACATGCTTGGGGCTCACAAGCTCAACGCAAGGATGGCATCCCACTCCAAAATACCGAACAGCTAAGTCGCTTCCTGATAAATATTTCTTACTCGGCCTTGCCAATGCCGCTTACACCTAATAGGTGCACAAGCTGCACTCTTCTCTGTTTTTGCTCTTAAATGATTGCAAAAGTACTCAAGTAGCATAAATTCCTGATCGTGAAACTTTGCTCCATGAAAGACGAACTCAAGTCACCCAAAACGCATGTCTGGGAAAGAGCATGAGCCAACTCCGACGCTAGGGGCTATGACTAGTCGGGCAGAGTGCTTAAACGTAAGGGGTCAACTACTTGGGGAAATTAATATCAATAAGAGGAAGAACATGAATTTACATATATTGTAAAATACATTTTATTCGGATGATTGTTTTCATCATCAGATGCTACTTATCCGATATCTTTATATTGCAGGCCCAGCTCCGGATACGCGTGACAGGAACTCAGGGCTGCGAGCCTATCTCCTACGCTCAGGGGCTAGACAAGTCTGCCAAAATACACTCGGGATGCTCCATGAGGGCTACTTACCGAGTACTTGCGCCAGTCGGGACGTCATCTTCCCCGGCTACGCTCCATGTGAGCTGACAACCGACTTCTGACACTAGTCGGGGGTCGTATATCACTCGGCTGGGTGAGGTACGCCCCATGAGGGTCGCTAGCCGAATCCTATGCTAATACAAGGTTCGGGTACCTCGCTTGGCTATAACTCTGTTGGGTAGGGTATGCCCCATGAGGGTCGCTAGCTGAATCCTATGCTAATGCAAGGTTCGGGTACCCTGCTCGGCTCTCCTGAAGTCAGAGAAGACTCACATTGTCAAAGCGCATCCGGAGTTCTCATGCACTGCGTCACACCTGAGGAGGGTAAGCAGATCCTGCAATATACCTACTCAGGCTTATGTGGCAACCAGGTTGCATCCAGAACGTAAGTCGGAAAGGCTTGCAAATAAGGATTTCTCTGGCTGATTGCGGTTATCGACACCAAAAAACTCATCCTGACATGCGAGGGATGATACTTCTATAAAGCTATGCTGGATAGGTCGGCTTATTTGATAGCAACCACCAAGATATGAGTTCCTACAGTAGCATGCTCCATGTGGGCTGCCCGCAGGCTGAGTTGAAATTATAGCGCTGGTGCTACCAACAGGAGCCGATGAGGTATCTTTCTCGGGTACACCTGACCACGCCGTGGATTTATTTTCATAAAGTGGTACTCAGCCTACATGCGTGGCCATCGGTTGCCATGAGCAACATTTTACCCGCTGACATGATGCGGAAGAGTCTAACTTTTGAGTAGTGCACTACTCGGGAGAGACTATAAATTTCTCATTCCCGCTGACATGATGCGGAGGAGTCTAACTTCTGGGTGGGACGCCACTCGGAAAAGACTATAAACCTCTTCTTTCCAGCTGACATGACGCTGAAGGGTCCCATATACGAGTAGTATCCTACTCGGAAAGACTATAAACACACATTCCGACTAACATGAAGTCGAAGAGTTCTACATACGAGTAGTTCCCTACTTGGGAAAGACTACAAGGTTAAAGATCTTTGACTTTATGTTTAATTGTCTTCACAATTAAGCACAAAGTCGGGGGCTACACCTAATAGGTGCGCCTATTCGGCGCACACTATTCCTACATATACATGGAGCCCTTCATAGCCTCGTTGCCAGCTGACATGAAGCAAGACTCGGGAGAAGCAGCACTCAGACAAAGAGTACTCGGGAGCAATGCACTCGGGAAGACTTCACCGTGGAGGATGAGCACTCGGCATCAGCTGTGACTCAACTATGAAGGTCTCGGGGGCTACTGTGGGTGCCATGGGCCTCGGGTACCTCATAAAAAGCATTTGGGCCACTTGGATAGAGGATGGGCCTAGCCTTGTAATTAGAGATATAGCTAGATCGGCAGACTTCGCCTTGTATAGAAAGGAATATACAGTCCTAGTCGGGTGCGTTATATCTCTAAGGGGAGATCTCCTAGTCGTAATCCGATGGGGACTCCTACCTTGTAACCCTGTCCCCCAGTATATAAGGGGAGGCAGGGCGCCCCATGAGGGCGGAAGAGCACTCATAAGCTCAAACGGCCATACGGTTCATCAGAATCGCCCCCATAATTCCTGAAAGGAATACATATAAACTAGACGTAGGGTATTACCTCACATCGAGGGCCTGAACCAGTATAAAATCTCCCTGTGTTCCTTTGCAATCCACCGAGTTTCCATCCGCCGAGTAACCCCATATATTTATTGCCGGTGTAAAACATCGACAGGTAGCTAGGTGTTCCTAAATTGCCGAACCCAGCCCCTAAAGTCTAGGAGCCACCTCGGGTATGACTAGCAAGGAAAAAATGACCCAACCCTAGAATACCCCAACTTCATTGACAAGAATATCATCACCAACACTTTGCTCGGCTTTTTCGTCAACCGAGTCATAGAGACCGAAGACAAAGAAAGAGCCCCCAAGCCATACTGCAAGGGCAGGCCTCGGCCAAAGGTAATATATGGCTCAATAGCTGTCTTGATATCCATCTGTGATGTGTGACATGAACGTTATCTAGCCATGCAATGTGTAATATCTGGATGTTTGTAGGAATGCGAAGAATTTGACTCCAACCCACAAGGCTAGTCGACCAGTGGGACTAGCAAGCATCTGGCCAGCCCCTCGTCAGCCCAACCCAGCCCCAAGAGGGCTAGGAATAGACCAACAATAGACCAGGCCACGAAAAGAGACATGCCAAGTAAGGCATCTGGCGGCCTAACCATCAAGGACTCTAGTAGCGCCGCCCCCAGGCCTCCCAGCCCCCGGACCACACTGCTGAGTATCGCCATCCCCCAATCGGCCATACCAAGTACAACGCCAACTAAGCTGAGTTCTCCACGCCGACTGCCGTGCCCACAGGCTCGACAGCCAGTGGCACTCCACCGCCAAGTAGGCCTTCAGGCCCCTCGTTGACTACCTCCACCCCTAGCGCACAGGGGTGGAGGTTCAAGACTTTCAAGAGGTACCAAAATCGTCAGCCTTTAAGAAATCTTGAGTAAACATGCAATATCTTGATTGTTGAACAATTCTACAGGAAACCAAGTGAAGCCGACCCCAAGGGGGCAGCACCACCGACCCCCTAGCAGTTCCTATTCCGACTGAGGTGGAGGCAACTGTACCACTAGCCGAGCCAGGCGTTGTCTCAACCCCTAAGGCTAGGAAGACCCACTCTGCTGAGCCACAAGCCTCGCCCAGCCGGGACACCATGACAGAAACCACCATCCCTGAGCTTGCCCAGGGGCCCCAGCCACCGATCGACCTGAGGCCTAGGCCTCCTTCGCCTCCACTCTCTTAGTCTTCCGACAAAAATGATCTCCCTAGGCTCGAAGCCCCTCTACCTAACTTTCCCCACACATTCCTGTGGAGGCCATGGGCCCCGGGTACCTCATGAGAAGCATTAGGGCCACTCAGATAGAGGATGGGCCTAACCTTGTAATTACGGATACAATAGGACTCAGCATACATTACCTTGCATGACAAGGAAAGGATATAGTCCTAGTTGGGCACGTTGTATTCCTAGAAGGAAATCCTTTGGTCGGAGTCTGAGTGGGATTCCTACCCTGTAACCCTGTCCCTTGTTACATAAGGGAAGGCAAGGCGCCCCCTGAGGGCAGAGAACAATAGATACAATCTCACCAGAGAAACCTCAAAGGCAATACACCGCAACTGGAAGTAGGGTATTACATCACCTCGAGGGCCTGAACCAGTATAAATTGTTCCGTGTTCCTTTGCAATCCATCAAGTTTAGGTCTGATGAGTAGTCCCATATTCTCATTGCCGGTGTAAAACATCGATAGTTGGTGTGCCAGGTAGGGGCATCGGCGAGATCATCTTCAACAAGCCTGATGGATCCAATCACCGAAGTCGACGGCATCAACTTCTTCCCCGGGCAAACAATCACCTTTGGGAGCCTCGACTTCGTCGCCGATGAATTCAGCAACCTCACCCTATCCGATTCTCAGTCGGACAGCAGTACGGCGAGTTTCTCTCCACCACACGAAGTCTTCATGGCATCCAAGGGCTCAACTCCCACTTAGGAGGCACGCCAACTATGCGATCAACAAGAAGAGGAGGCCCGCCGATTGCGCGAACAACAAGAGGAAGACGCAAGACGCCTATAGGCCGAGCGTGATGCTCGCAACGATGATCTATGCAAGGTGGGGCAGACTACTCAACAGCAAATCCTCCAAACCTGAGTCAGCGACCATGATGTTTTCGTAACTCCTCAACAGAACGTTGTGGCCGCTGCAACTCTACTAGATACACTGTAGTTTGGGCCTGATCACTAGGCTACCCCAACAATAGCAAGGATTAAAGCCATGATCACCACTGCTGCATGCCAGCAGCGTCAACAGTCGAGCGACACCCTCATACAGGCCAACAGGTTCGCTTCTCCAACGGCGGTCTCATCTACCTCAACATGATGCCGAGCAGCCGGCTCCAGTCAGCTGCACACGGAGTCACCCCACACGTCAGTTGGCAACCACAATAATGACCGGCGGCGCCGACATCAAGACGACCATCGGGATAACTAGGATGTTCAAGGCTGACTACGACGTGATCACCCACGAGCTGCAACAAGTCGACTGGCCGTCAGGCTTCAAGCCGACTAGAATTGAAAAATACGACGGAAAGACCAACCCCGAGTCCTAGCTCATAGTTTACACTCTGGCGATCAGAGCAGCTGGAGGAGATCACAAGGCTATGGCTAACTACCTCCCAGTTACTCTAGCCCACTCGGTGAGGACATGGCTAACTGGACTTCCTAAGAGGTCAATCGGCTCCTGGGGAGAACTCCGGGAACGCTTCATCACCAATTTCCAAGAAACGTACGAGAGGCCATCTTCCAAGTATGATCTATATCAATGCCATCAGAGGAAGAACAAGTCTCTTTGTGATTTCATCAAGAGGTTTTCTAAGAAGAGGAATTCAATCCTGAGGATCAAGGACGAGGTCATCATCGCCGCCATTGGTAAAGGAGTCAGAGACACCCCGTTCATTGCCAAGTTTACTTGGAAACCTCCCTCTTCTGTCTCAGAATTTTTGGAGTCAGGGATCCCCAGACTGAGCTCAACAACATTTTTGGAGGGCCGACTGCATACGAGTCCAAGAGGAAGTAGAACCTCACAGCATGCCAAGTCAACTCGGTCTTAGCAGACACCCCCTAGTACTTGCGTTGGTCAGAAATGCCAATCACGTTTGACTGCGGAGATCACCCCGATCAGGTCATCATCTAGGACATTCCCCACTCGTCCTGGACCCGGTCATTAGAAGCATCAAATTGAAGAAGGTTCTGATCGATGGAGGAAGAGCTCTCAATATTTTGTTCGTCCAGACGCTCGATGAGATGAAGATCCCTCGTTTCAAGCTATGGCCGAGTACAGTGCCCTTCCACGGGGTAATCCTTGACCTGTCTTCTACTCCACATGGATAGATAACTCTGCCAGTTACTTTTGGCACATGGGATAATTTCCGCACTGAGAATATCTGCTTCGAGGTTGCCGACTTCGAGACCGCGTATCATGCAATACTCGAACGGCCAGCACTAGCCAAATTCATGGCAGTGCCGCATTATACATACATGATGCTCAAGATGCCAGGACCAGCCGGAGTGCTTTCTGTTCGTAGCGATGTCAAGCAAGCCTTCACCTGTGACAAGGAGAGCTGTGAGTTGGCCCAATCTCAAGAAGCGGTAGTCAGGCGCAACAACATCTGACTAGCCGCTACAACATCAATCGAAGACGATCAAGTTCCGGCAAAAAAAGCAGCCAAGTCGGGAATTTCAGCAGACTTTGAAACAAAAAAGATCCCCCTGGAACCTTCTTACCCCTCCAAAACTGCTCTTGTTGGGACCGAACTCGACCCCAAATAGGAAGACGAGCTTGTCACCTTCCTCCAGGCGAACAGAGATATATTTGCTTGGAAACCTTCCGACATGCCTGGTGTACCAAGGGAGGTGATCGAGCATTCCCTCAACGTCAAACCGGACGCCAAGCCAGTCAATCAACGACAGCAGCACTTCGCACAGGACCGCAAAGATGCTATTCGGGAGGAGATAACCAAGCTCCTTGCAGCCGGGTTCATCAAAGAGGTCTACCACCCGGATTGGCTGCCAAACCCAATCTTGGTCCAGAAGAAGAACGGTAAATGGCGTATGTGCATCGACTACACCGACTTAAACAAGGCATGCCCCAAAGACCCATTTGGTCTACCTAGAATAGATCAGGTGGTGGATTCAACTGCGGGGTGCAAACTTCTCAGCTTTCTCGACTATTACTCGGGATATCACCAAATCAGCTTGAAGGAGGAGGACTACCTGAAGACTTCTTTCATCATGCTGTTTGGAGCATACTGCTATGTCACTATGCCATTCGGGTTGAAAAACACTGGAGCAACGTATCAACACATAATTCAGTGGTGTTTACACACTCAACTTGGGTGCAACATGGAGGCGTATGTCGATGACGTGGTGATCAAGACAAAATCTAAGGAAGACCTCATCGCTAACTTGGAAGAAATTTTCGAAAGCCTTCAGAGATTCAAGATGAAGTTGAATACAGAAAAGTGCGCCTTCTATGTACCGTCCGGAAAGCAACTCGGCTTCATCGTATCACATCGAGGCATCGAGGCCAATCTAGAGAAAATCAATGCTATCATGAACATGGCACCCCCAACTAGCCAGAAGGACGTCCAAAAGCTGACAGGCTGCATGGCGACACTCAGCCGATTCATCTCCCAACTTGGTGAATGGGGCATGCCTTTTTTCAAACTATTGAAGAAAGCGGACAATTTTCAATGGACACCCGAAGCCCAGCAAGCCTTCGAAGACTTCAAAAAATTTCTCACATCACCACCAGTGTTGGCAGCAACCAGTCAGGTAGTCAGCATGGTGTTGGTAGTCGAGCGAGCAGAGCCAGGGCATATACAGAAAATACAAAGGCCATTCTACTTCGTCAGCGAGGTCCTAGCCGACTCCACAATGAGATATCCTTAAGTTCAGAAGCTATTATATGGCTTACTCATCATTGTTCGGAAGTTGGTGCAATATTTTCAGTCGCATCAAGTAACTCTTGTCATGTTGTATCCACTTGGGGATGTCCTACACAACCGCGAGGCCACTGGCAAAATCACTAAATGGGTGCTCGAGTTGATGGCGTTTGACATCATCTTTCAGCCATGGACAACAATCAAGTCTCAAGCTCTAGCCGACTTCGTGGCCGAGTGGACAGAAATCTAGAATACTACAAACACGAACAAGCTAGAATACTAGACGATGTACTTCAACGGTTCTCTACGGATCGGCGGTGCAAGGGCTGGCGCCATGGTGACGTCACCCACTGGCGAAAAACTCAAGTACATTCTCCAGATTCACTTTCCGACTTCCCACAATGTTGCCGAGTACAAGGCACTCATCCACAGGCTTCGCATTGCCATATCACTTGGCATCCGCCGACTTGTTGTACGTGGGGATTCTCAATTCGTGGTCAACCAAGTCATGATAGACTGGACATGTCTCGATGTTAATATGGCGGCGTATTGTCCGGAGGTACGAAAGCTAGAAAACAAGTTTGATGGGCCGGAGATAACTCATGTATTGCGACAATACAATGAAGCTGCAGACGAATTGGCCAGTATGGGATCCAAACGAGAAGTGGTCCCGACCAGGATTTGTGGAGGCCATGGGCCCTAGGTACCTCACCACAAGCATATGGGCCACTCAGACAGAGGATGGGCCGAGACTTGTAATTAGAGATATTGTAGCACCCGGCAGACTTTGCCTTGTACAAAAAGGAATATATAGTCCAAGTCAGGTAAGATGTATCTCTAAGAAGGAAATCCCTTGGCCGAATCCGGCTGGGACTCCTACCTTGTACCCCTGTCCCTCGGTATATAAGGGGAGGCAGGGCGCCCCATGAGGGCAGATCATCAAGAGTTTGTCAGAACCACCACCATAATTCTCAAAGGAATACATCCCAACTGGACGTAGGGTATTACCCCGCATCGAGGGCCTGAACTAGTATAAAATATTTTGCAATCCACCGAGTTTCCATCCGCCGAGTAGCCCTATATTCATATTGCCGGTGTAAAACATCGATAGTTGGCGTGCCAGGTAGGGGCCCGGCGAGTTTTTCATCTACAATCTTGATGGATCCAACAACAGGAGTCGACGGCAATAAATTCTCCCCTGGAGACACAATAACCTTTGGAAGCCTCGACTTCATCGCCGACCAGATCAGCAATCTCACCTTGGCCAACACAGGTCCAACCCAACTGGCCGAGGAACTAGCCGACTCCACGCCATTCGGCTCACAAGACGTTGTGCCAACTATCATCAATCTAATGCAGCAATCTTCTACTTCGCCGAGCCATGGGACAACTCTCTCCTTCGGCGTCCGACTTGCGCTAGGCCTTGAGCCAGCCCGAGTTGGGCTAGGAAGGGGAGAGATCATCAATTTCCTGCGTAGATTCGGCGACGCCGCAGATCTACATGTTACGCGGCAGACCCGATCTCCTGCAATTCAGTTTGGACACGGCCAAGCTCCATTTCAGATTGGATCTAGGAAGGTCGGAGTCGTTCTTACTCCGATAAACTACTAGGACTCCGACTCCAGGTCGGAGAACGGTTCGAACACCAGTTCAGACTCCAGTTTGGCAAGTCTCCTTATCCCCCACAAGATCTTCATGGCTTCGACCCCTCCACCAGAGGTACACCGACTACAAGAGGAGCAACAAGACAAGGCACGCCAACTACAACAACAGGAGGAAGCTGACCACGAGGCTTGCAACAATGGGCTATGCAAGGCTGGGTGAACCGCTCAGCAACAAATCCTCCAGACAAAAGTCAGCGACCACGACGTCTTCGTCAAGCCACAACAAAACGTCATGGCCGCTGCAACCCTGCTGGACACGCTCCACCTCGGGCCTAATCAGCAGGCCACCCTGACTATCACCAAGATCAAGGCAATGATTACAGCTGCTGCCTGTCAGCAGCAACAGCAGTCGGGTGACACAATTGTTCCGACTAACCGGTCGAGTTCTCCGGCAGCAGGCTCATCTACATCAGCACGACGCCGGGCGGCTGGCTCAAGTCTGCCACATGAGGAATCGTGGCAAACATCACTCGGTGACACTAACAACAACAATCGGTGGCGTCAACAGTACGATTGCCGGTTCAACCAAGACCTCCGAGTTCGTCTACAACGCGACCTCCGATATGACCTTAATGCCCGGCGCCGTCAACGTGAAGAAAACGAGCGCCGCTGACTAGAGGACGAGAACGAGCGTTTCGATGTTCACCACGAGATGAAGATTCCTCGTTCAGATCTACGGCTGAGTACGGCGCCCTTCCATGGGATAATTCCTAGCCTATCTTCAACTCCACTCGGGCAGATAAACTTGCTGGTTACCTTCGGCACGCGGGACAACTTTTGCATAGAAAACATCTGCTTCGAGGTCGCCGACTTCGAGACTGCATACCACGCAATACTCGGACGACCGGCACTCACCAAATTCATGGCGGTACCGCACTATACATACATGGTGCTCAAGATGCTAGGCCCAGCAGGAGTCCTCTCCCTCCACATCGATATCAAGCAAGCCTTCACCTGCGACAAGGAAAGTTGCGAATTGGCTCAATCACAAGAGACGGCAGTCGAGCGCAACAGCATTCGGCAAGCTGTCACAACCGAAGTCGAGGAAGACCCAGTTCCGGCCAAAAAAACAGCGAAGTTGGGAATTTCAGCGGACTCTGACATGAAGAAGATCCCCTTGGACCCTTCCGACCCCTCCAAGACTGCTCTAGTCGGGACCGGACTCAACCCCAAATAGGAAGACGCGCTCGTCACCTTCCTCCAAGCCAACAGGGATATCTTTGCATGGAAACCGTCCGACATGCCGGGCGTACCAAGGGAGGTGATCGAGCATGCCCTCAACATGAAGACAGACGCCAAGCCATTCAAGCAACGGCTGCGGCGCTTCGCTCAAGACCGTAAAGATGCTATTCGGGAGGAGATAACCAAGCTTCTCGCAGCTGGGTTCATCAAAGAAGTCTATCACCCGTATTGGCTGGCAAACCCAGTTCTGGTCCGAAAGAAAAAGGTAAATGGCGCATGTGCGTCGACTACACCGATCTCAACAAGGCATGCCCCAAGGATCCGTTTGGTCTACCGAGAATAGATCAGGTGGTGGATTCAACCGCGGGGTGCGAACTTCTCAGCTTTCTCGACTGTTACTCGGGATACCATCAAATCAGCCTGAAGGAGGAGGACTGCTTAAAAACGTCTTTCATCACGCCGTTTGGAGCGTATTGCTACATCACTATGCCGTTCGGTCTGAAAAACGCTAGAGCAACGTATCAACGTGCAATTCAGCGGCGTCTGCACACTCAGATCAGGCACAACATGGAAGCCTACGTCGATGATGTGGTGATCAAGACCAAGTCCAAAGAAGACCTCATCGCTGACTTGGAAGAAACCTTCCAAAATCTTCGAAGATTCAAGATGAAGTTGAACCTGGAAAAGTGCGCCTTCGGTGTGCCATCCGGCAAGTTACTCAGCTTCATCATCTCGCATCACGGCATCGAGGCCAACCCAGAGAAAGTCAACGCAATCATGAACATGGCACCCTCGACTAACCAGAAAGACGTCCAGAAGCTGACAGGCTGCATGGCGGCACTTAGCCGGTTTATTTCCCAACTGGGCGAACAGGGCATTCCCTTTTTCAACCTATTGAAGAAAGCGGACAATTTCCAATGGACTCCTGAAGCCCAACAAGCCTTCAAAGACTTCAAGAAATTTCTCACCTCACCCCCCGTGTTGGCATCACCCATGCCCCAAGAACCGCTAATGCTATACCTAGTGGCAACTACTCAGGTAGTCAGCATAGTGTTGGTGGTTGAGCAATCCGAATAGGGTCACATCCAAAAAGTTCAACGGCCAGTCTACTTTGTCAGCGAGGTACTCGCCGACTCAAAAGGAAGATATCCGCAGGTCCAAAAGCTGCTCTATGGCCTACTCATCACTGTCCGAAAGCTGGTGCACTATTTCCAAGAACACCAGGTCACGGTGGTCACATCGTTTCCACTCAGGGACGTCCTGCATAACCGTGAGGCCATCGGCCAAATCGCTAAATGGGCACTCGAGTTGATGGCATTCGACATGACCTTTCAGCCACGGACAGCAATCAAATCACAACCTCTAGCTGACTTCGTGGCCGAGTGGACAAAAGTTCAAATGCCTACATCAATAGTGAAGCTAGAGTACTTGTGGAGGCCATGGGCCCCGGGTACCTCATCACAAGCATATGGGCCACTCGGATAGAGGATGGGCTGAGTCTTGTAGTTAGAGATATAATAGCACCTGGTAGATTTTGCCTTGTACAAAAAGGAATATACAATCTTAGCCAGGTAAGGTGTATCTCTAAGAAGGAAATCCCTTGGCCATATCTGGCTGGGATTACTACCTTGTACCCCTGCCCCCTAGTATATAAGGGGAGGTAGGGCGCCCCCTGAGGGCACAAGATCATTGATCGACACAAATCCTCAAAGGAATACCACCACAACTGGACGTAGGGTATTACCTCACATCGAGGGCCTGAACCAATATAAATCTCCCCGTGTTCCTTTGCAATCCATTGAGTTTTCCCTTGTCGAGTAGCCCTATAGTTATATTGCCGGTGTAAAACATCGACAGTTGGCGCGCAAGGTAGGGGCTTCAGCAAGATCTACACCAACAATCTCGATGGATGCCACATCAGGAGATGATGGCAACAAGTTCTCCCCTAGAGACACACTAACCTTCGGAAGCCTCAACTTCATCGCCGACCAAATCGGCAATCTCACCTTGGCCGAAGCAGATCCAATCCAATCGAGCAAGGAACCGGCCGACTCCGTGCCAGTTGGCTCACAAGACGCTACAGTCACCTTCATCGACCTACTACAGCAATCTTTCACTTCACCGAGCTTTGGGATGACTCTTTTCTTCGGCGTCTGACTTGCGCTGGGCCTTGAGCCAGCTCAGGTTGGGCTAGGAAGGGGAGAGATCGTCAATCCCCGATGCAGATTCGGTGACACCACAGATCTACACTTCATGCGGCAGACCCGATCCCCCACGGTTCAGTTTGGACATGGCTTAGAGCTGCTTCAGATTGGATCTAGGGAGGTCGGGGTCATTCTTACTCCGATCAATTAATACTGTCGATGTTTTACACCGGCAATAAATATATGGGGCTACTCGGTGGATGGAAACTTGATGGATTGCAAAGGAACACGTAGAGATTTTATACTGGTTTAGGCCCTCGATGTGAGGTAATATCCTACGTCCAGTTGTGGTGTTATTCCTTTGAGGATGTATGGTGGTGATTTCGGTGAACCAACTCAACCTGCCCTCAGGGGGCGCCCTACCTCCCCTTATATACTGGGGACAGGGTTACAAGGTAGGAGTCCCAACAGGATTACGGCCAAGGGATCTCCTCTTAGAGATATAACGCACCCAACTAGGACTGTATTTTCCTTATCGTACAAGGCAAAGTCTGCTAGGGATTACTATATCTCTAATTACAAGGCCAGGCCCATCCTCTATCCGAGTGGCCCATATGCTTGTCATGAGGTACCCGGGGCCCATGGCACCCACAATAGCCCCTGAGACCTTCATAGTTGAGTCACAGCTGAAGTCGAGTGCTTATCGTCCACGGTGAAATCTTCCCGAGTGCATTGCTCCCGAGTACTCTTTGTCCGAGTGCTTCTTCTCCCGAGTCCTGCTTCATGTTAGCTGCCAGCGAGGCTATGAAGGGCTCCATGTAGAAGTATGAATAGTGTGCACCGAATAGGCACACCTATTAGGTGTAGCCCCGACTTTGTGCTTAATTGTGAAGACAATTAAACATAAAGTCAAAGATCTTTAACCTTGTAGTCTTTCCCAAGTAGTATACTACTGGTATATGAGACTCTTCGGTATCATGTCAACCGGAATATGATTTATAGTCTTTGCCGAGTAGGATGCTACTCGTATATGGGATTCTTCAACTTCATGTCGGCTGGAAAGGGGGTTTATAGTCTTTCCCGAGTGGTGTCCCACTCAGAAGTTAGACACCTCAGCGTCATGTCAGCTGGAAAGAAGGTTTATAGTCTCTCCCGAGTAGTGCACTACTCGAAAGTTAGACTCTTCAGCGTCATGTCGGCTGGAATAATATTGCTCATGGCAACTGGTGGCCAAGCATGTAGGCCAAGTACCACTTTATGAAATTAAATCCATTGCGTGGTCAGGTGTACTCGAGAAAGATACCTGCATCCCCAATTTTAATGAAGATCAGCTTGTGATCCTTATAAGGATATATCCTCAATACCTGGCGGACAAGACAGATACCCAAACACATGTGTTTAGCAATTAGGCCTTCATGAAGCATATCTGTTTACCTCATCGGTTTCTGTTGGTAGCATCAGCACTGCGATGTTAACTCAGCCTGCGAGCGGCCCATATCGAGCGTGTTACTGTAGAAACTCATATCTTGGTGGTCTACTACCAAATAAGCCGGCCTAAACCGACCCACCCAGCGTAGGCTCTATAAAAGTAGCATCCATCACATGTCAGGATGAGTTTTTTGGCATCGGTAGCCGCAATCCGCTAGAGGAATCCTTGTCTGCAAGCCTTTCCGACTTATGCTCTGGATGCAGCCTAGTTGCCACAGATGCCTAAGTAGGTATATTGCAGAATCTGCTTGCCCTCCCCAGGTGTGACGCAGTGCATGAGAACTCCAGATGTGCTTTGACGACATAGGTCTTCTCTGACTTCTATAAAGCCGAATAAGGTACCCGAACCTTGCATTAGCATAGGATTTGGCTGGCGACCCTCATGGGGCATACCCTACCCAACAGAGTTATGGCCAAATAAGGTACCCGAATCTCGTAGGATTCAGCTAGCGACCCTCATGGGGCATACCCAACTCAGCAGAATTGTACTTGAGCCCCGACTGGCGCCGGAGGCCGGTTGTTAGCCGAATAAGGTACCCGAACCTTGCATTAGCATAGGATTTGGCTGGCGACCCTCATGGGGCGTACCTCACCCAGTGGAGTGGTGACCAAATAGGGTACCCGAACCTAGCATTAGCATAGGATTCGGCAGGCAACCCTCATGGGGCATACCCTACCTAGCCGAGTGGTAAACGAACTCCGACTAGTGCTGGAGGTCGGTTGTTAGCTCACATGGAGCGTAGCCGGGGAAGATGACGTCCCGACTGGCGCAAATACTCGATCAGTAGCCCTCATGGAGCATTCCGAGCGTATCTTGGTAGACTGGTCCAGCCCCCGAGCGTAGGAGATGGGCTCGTAGCCCTGGGTTCTTGTTACGCGTATCCGGAACTGGCCCTGCATTATAAACATATCGGATGGGTAGCATCTGATGATGAAAACAATCACCCAAATAATATGTATTTTACAATATATGTAAATACATGTTCTTCCTCTTATTGATAGTAATTTCCCCGAGTAGTTGACCCCTTACGTTTAAGCACTCTGCCCGACTAGTCATAGCCCCCTAGCGTCGGGAGTTGGCTCATGGCTCTTTCCCAGACACGCGTTTTGGGTGACTTGAGTTTGTCTTTCATGGAGCAAAGTTTCACGGATCAGGATTTATGCTACTCGAGTACTTTTGCAATCATTTAAGAGAAAAAACAGAAAAAAGTGCAGCTTGTACACCTATTAGGTGTAAGCGGCTGCGGCATTGGCGAGGCCAAGTGAAGAAATATTTATCAGGAAGTGACTTAGCTGTTCGATATGTTGGGGTGGGGATGCCATCCTTGCATTTGGGCTTTTGAGCCCCCGAGCATGTCACTTGTTGTTCTGATAATCTTCAGTTGTTGAAGGTCGAAGACGGTTGTGACTGGCTGCCACAATAAAGCCGTCTGACTTGCGTTTGTGATTCCCAGCTCTAGTCGGGACCGCGTCGTCGGTGCCCTTCCGCTTCTTCTGTCAGGCTGCCTTGTTGTCATTGAGGGCCTCAGCAATAACATGGGCCGAGTCAGCGTATTTGTTCGCCATGTCGAATAAAGCCTTGACAGAGTTGGGAGGCTTCCGAGTGAATTTGTCGTTGAACAAGGTGTCTTTGACTCCTTTTTGAAAGGCAGCGATGACGACCTCATCCTTGATCTTCAGGATTGAGTTCTTCTTCTCAGAAAACCTCTTGATGAAGTCACGAAGAGACTCGTTCTTCCTTTGATACAACTGATGCAAGTCGTGCTCGGAAGATGGCCTCTCGTATGTCCCCTGGAAGTTGTCGATGAAGCGTTCCCGGAGTTCTCCCCAGGAGCCGATTGATTGCTTGGGAAGTCCTGTTAGCCATGTCCTCGTTTAATCGGCTAAAGCGACTGGGAGGTAGTTAGCCATGACTTTGTGATTTCTTCCAGCTGCTCGGATCGCTAGAGTGTAAACTGTGAGCCAGGACTCGGGGTTGGTCTTGCCATCATATTTTTCGATTCTTGTAGGCTTGAAACCCGATGGCCAGTCGACCTGTTGTAGCTTTTGGGTGAAGGCCGGTATGCCTTCAACGTCATGAGGGCTCCGACTCCGAATACGGCTGCGAAACCACTCGTGGTGGAGGCCGAAGCGCTCGTTCTCGTCTTCTAGTTGGCGTTGCTTGTCTTCCTCTCGTTGGCTGCGGTGAGCGTTGATATCCTGCTGAAGGTCACGCCGTAGTGGGCCTCGGAGATCCTGATTGTCCCGACGGTCGCTTCGACGCTACCGGTTGTTGTTGGGGTTGCCGAGTGACGTTTGGCGTGACTCCATGTGCTGCTAACTAGAGCCGGCCACTCGGCGTCGCTTTGAGGTAGATGAGGCTACCGCTGGGGAAGCCGACCGGTTGGTCGGTATGAGGGTATCGTCCGACTATTGGCACTGCTGACATGCAGCAGCGGTAAGTATGGCTTTTACCCTTGCGATCGTCGGGGTGGCTTGGTGATCAGGCCCGAACTGGAGTGTGTCCAGTAGAGTTGCAGCGGCCACGATGTTCTGTTGAGGAGTAACGAAGACGTCGTGGTTGCCGAGTTGAGTTTGGAGGATTTGTTGCTGCCCAGCCCTGCGTAGCTCGTCGTTGCGGGCCTCGGGCTTGGCCTCCTCCTGTTGTCGCAGCCGGCGGGCCTCCTCCTCTTGTTGCTCGTGTAGTCAGCGTGATTTCTGAGTAGGAGTAGAGCCTTTGGATGCCATGAAGATTTCTCGTGGTGGAGAGAAGCATGCCAAGCTGCTATCCGACATAGAGTCGGAGTCCGACTGAGAGTCGGAATCCGACTGAGAGTCAAAGTCGGAATAATTGATGGGGGTGATTATAACTCTGACCTCCCTAGATCCGATCTCGAGCAGCTCTGGGCCATATCCGAGTCGAACTCCAGAGGATCGGGTTTGCCGCGTCGGATGTTGTTCGAAGATATCCGCGGCGTTGCCGAGTCCGAACGGGAGATTGACGATCTCCTCCTTCCTTAGCCCGATCTCGGCCGGCTCAAGACCAAGTCCGAGTCGAACACCGAAAGGAAGAGTTGTCCCAAGACCCGGGGAAGTGGAAGATTGCCGCAGCAAGTCGATGATGGTCGCTGCAGCATCATGTGGACAAACTGGCGCGGAGTCGGCTAATTCCTTGGCCGATTGGATCAGGTCTGCGTCAGCCAAGGTGAGATTGCCGAACATGTCGGTGACGAAGTCGAGGCTTCCGAAAGAGATTGTATCTTCGAGGGAGAATTTGCCGCCGTCGACTCCAGTTGCTGGATCCATCGAGCTTGTTGATGTAGATCTCGCTGAAGCCCCTACCTGGCACGCCAACTGTCGATGTTTTACACCGGCAATAAATATATGGGGCTACTC
Source organism: Oryza meyeriana var. granulata (assembly GCA_003991445.1). Lineage (NCBI taxonomy): Eukaryota > Viridiplantae > Streptophyta > Magnoliopsida > Poales > Poaceae > Oryza > Oryza meyeriana. The sequence goes on along the minus strand of RYFJ01003510.1, from coordinate 168,928 downwards.
GGTGGATGGAAACTTGATGGATTGCAAAGGAACACGTAGAGATTTTATACTAGTTCATGCCCTCAATGTGAGGTAATACCCTACGTCCAGTTGTGGTGTTATTCCTTTGAGGATGTATGGTGGTGATTCCGGTGAACCAACTCAACCTGCCCTCAGGGGGCGCCCTGCCTCCCCTTATATACTGGGGGACAGGGTTAAAAGGTAGGAGTCCCAACCGGATTATGGCCAAGGGATCTCCTCTTAGGATATAACGACCAACTAGGACTATTTTTTCCTTGTCGTACAAGGCAAAGTCTGCTAGGGATTACTATATCTCTAATTACAAGGCCAGGCCCATCCTCTATCTGAGTGGCCCATATGCTTGTCGTGAGGTACTCGGGGCCCATGGCAGCCACAACTCTTTCCTTCGGCGTCCTACTTGCGCTAGGCCTTGAGCAGCTCGGGTTGGGCTAGGAAGGGAGAGATCGTCAATCCCCCACGTAGATTCGGTGACGCCGCAGATCTACACTTCATGCGGCAGACCTGATCCACCACGGTTCAGTTTGGACACGGCTCAAGCCTTCAGATTAGATCTAGGGAGGTCGGGGTCGTTCTTACTCCGATCAATTGCTCGGACTCCCACTCCAAGTCGGACAACGGTTCGAACACTAGTTCGGACTCTAGTTTGGCGAGTTTTCTCCTGCCCCGCGAGATCTTCATGGCATCAACACCACCACCGGAAGTACACCGACTACAAGAGGAGCAACAGGAGGAGGCGCGCCGACTACGACAACAGGAGGAAGCTGACCACGTGGCTCGCAACGTTGGGCTACGCAAGGCTGGGCGAACCACCCAACAACAAATTCTCCAGACCAAAGTCGGTGACCACGACGTCTTTGTCACGCCACAACAGAACGTCATGGCCGCTACAACCCTGCTGGACACACTCCAGCTTGGGCCTAACCACCCGGGGACGTCCTGCATAATCGCGAGGCCACCGGCCAAATCGCTAAATGGGCACTCGAGTTGATGGCGTTCGACATCACCTTTCAGCCATGGACAGCAATCAAATCACAAGCTCTAGCCGACTTCGTAGCCGAGTGGACAGAAGTTCAAATGCCTACATCAATAACGAAGCTAGAGTACTAGACAATGTACTTCGACGGTTCTCTATGGATTGGCGGCGCCGGAGCTGGCATCGTACTGACGTCGCCCACCGGCGAAAAACTCAAGTACATTCTACAAATCCACTTCCCGGCTTCCCACAACATCATCGAGTACGAGGCACTTATGCACGAGATCCGCATCGCTATATCACTCGGCATACGTCGACTGGTTGTGCGCGGGGATTCTTAACTCGTGGTCAACCAAGTCATGAAGGACTGGACATGTCTCGACGATACCATGGCGGCATACTGTCAAGAGGTCCACAAGCTGGAAAACAAGTTCGACGGGCTGGAAATAACACATGTCCTACAACAATACAACGACGCTACAGATGAATTGGCAAACATGGGATCCAAATGAGAGGCGGTCCCAACAGGGATCTTCGTTGAGCAACTTATGGAGCCATTAGTCAAGAATAAACTAGTGTTGGAGCAGTCGGGAGACGAACCTACCCCGGCAACAGACGAGGTGTTGCACATATGTCAAGATTGGCAGACTCCTGTTCTCAAATTCCACCTAGACGATGAACTCCCAGAAGATCACAGTGAAGCCGAACGAATGAAACGTCGAAGCAAGAGTTTCTTAGTCGTCGGAGAAGACCTGTACTGAAGAAGTGCATCCGGGATCCTCATGCGCTGCATCACCACCAAGGAGGGCAAGCAGATCCTGCAGTCGATCCACACAGGCATATGTGGCAACCACGCCGCATCCAGGATGTTAGTCGGAAAGGCTTACCAGCAGGGATTTTTCTGGCCAACAGCAATAATAGATGCAAAAGACATTGTTCGCACATGCGAGGGTTGCCAGTTCTACGCAAGACAAACAAATCTCCTAGCCCAAGAACTCCGAACAGTCCCAATCTCTTGGTCTTTCGCAGTATGGGGGCTTGACATGGTTGGGCCATTTAAGAAAGCACCAGGAGGGTTCACACACTTGTTCGTCGCAGTGGATAAATTCACCAAGTGGATTGAGGCCAAACCCGTTGTGACGATAACAGCGGCACGAGCAAAGGACTTCATCATGAGTATATTATACCGATTCGGGGTCCCTAACCGCATCATCACCGACAACGGCACTCAGTTCATGGGCTGCGTATTTCAAGATTCTATGATGACTTCGGCATCAAGATCTGGTATGCATCTGTGGCACACCCGCGGAGCAACGGGCAGGTTGAATGAGCCAATGGTATGGTCTTACAAGGTATCAAGGCCAAGATATTCGACCGACTACAACCATACGCGGGCCGGTGGGTCCAAGAGCTCCCATCTGTTCTCTGGTCTCTCAAAACCACGGTCAGTCGGGCAACAGGGCAATCCCCTTTCTTTCTAGTCTATGGTGCCAAGGCTATGCTACCAACCGAGTTAGAGTTCAGCTCTCTACGAGTCCGGGCTTACTCAGAAGACATTTCCAACAATACCCGATTGTCGAACAAGATCAGTTGGAAGAAGCAAGGGATATCGCAACAATCCAGTCGGCAAGGTATCTTCAAGGCCTGCGTCGCTACCACAATCACAATGTCCGTGGCTGTGCCTTTTTGGTTGGAGATCTCGTCTTTAGAAAAATACAAACCACCAAAGACAGGCATAAACTATCCCCAATCTAGGAAGGGCCGTTCATTATTGCTGAGGTTACTCGGTCAGGTGCCTACTGACTGAAGACCGAAGACGGTGCACTCATCAGCAACTCATGGAGCATAGAACAGCTACGTCCTTTCTATACCTGAGTTTTATACTTTTTCCATGTGTACAGTTCCTCTCTGACTCACTACGCCACTTGTTTCAACCGAGTAGTGAGTCGGGGGCTGCATGTATCTTATGTGCCTTGTCAATAATATATGAGCCTATTTTACTTAAGTTACGAAGCTTCACTATGACTTTGTTTGCCCGAGTACAGCTTCCTAAGGTGAACGATTTTATTAAGTTCCCATAGACTAACTCGGTGCAGACCATATAATCGAGTAAAGCTAACGACAACTAAGTAATAGTTTAAGGCTTGGTGGCATTGCACATATATTTACACATGTCTTTATAAAAGTCCACAATACACCGACTGCATGATATACTGTTTTACAGATACAGGTCTTGGGTGATAATCTCTGCAGTTGGCCTCGCCTTGGCTATCAGCTCCAGCGCCTCCTCAGGAGTTGTCTCCTTGGCAAACCCCTCCCCGATGGCTTCGACATCTTCTCTTGGGTAGATGGACTTGGTCATTGCCAAGGTTTGGGCTACGCCGACAATGACGCGCTCATCCGAGTACCTCTTTAGGGCACTCGGTGCATCCTCAAGGCGCGCCTCTACTTGGGCAATCAAGCTGCAACTGGTTCCCACGGGGCGAGGATCCATGATGTCAAGGAGCCCTCTCACGGATCCCAGGAGGGCCTCCCATGACTCCTTGACGACCCTTATCTCCTCTGCATAAGCCTGAAATTGGGCTTGGGAATTGGCTCTAGCAGCTACCCGGGTTCACCGACAAGTAAACTTGTTAGGTAAAGTTGCAGATGGAGTATTTAACGGATTGGTTAAGATCATTGTCAGAAGGGAGACTTACTATCGTAGTCGGCCTCCCATTTGGCTATGGTCCTCTCTAGTTTGGTTTTTTCCTTCTCGAGCTTGGCGTTGGCCTCCTTCAACTCGGCTTTCTCTCGCTCAAGCTCGGTTTTGGCCCCTGTCAGGTTCACCTTATCTTTCTCAAGTTTGGCCCTGGCTCTCTCGGCCTCCCTCAGCTGTTCTTCTCCCTCCATTCGGGTCTTCAATTCGGCTTCGAGGGCTGCACAACAGATTAGTCAAGAACTCGACGATGCAGCCAAGACACAACTGGGCAGTCAGGAAGTAGCACAGCTGAAGAAATATATTGAGGATTTGGTCAGGAAGAAGTGTTCTGGAGGCTCACCTCTTATTTTCTTGGCTAGGTCCCAATTCTCAGTCCTGAGCTCGGTGACAGCCTCCCTCAGCCAAGACTCCCTCTCCTGACTGCGCCCCTCCACTTCGGCTTTCAAGGTCCAGAGTTGGTCCAATTCTTGGAGATGGGGGGCAATTCGAGTCAGCACCTCGTGCATCTTCTCCGAGCGATCAACAAGCTTCTGCTCAGGGAATAGCAAGTCAAGGCAGAATCAAGCATCGAGAAATACTACCAAGATTCCAATACAACGGAAACCATACCCGAATCCCCTGGGATGCGGCGAGTGTGGCGTGAAGCAAGTCTTCATGTTCCTTTTCTGCCACCACCTCATCGACCTTGCAGCTCTGTAAAGTCCCGTTGGGCGCCGTCCAGTGGAACGTCCTTGGGAACTTACGCGGAGGGGCCTCGATCCTGGGGAGGTCGGGTTTGTTCGAAGGAAGAGACAGCACCGATGACGACGACGATGACCACGATGGCGACGGGGTCCTGGCCCCCAACTCGGCGGCCTCTGGGGCATCGGGGGCTGGTTTAGGGGCTGTAAAGACGGCTTCGACAATAGGCGCTAGCTCAGGGGTTGGGACAGCAGCCTCACAAACCGCCCCTTGCTCAGCCAGGGTCGGTGGCCCTACAGTCGGGGCAGCTCAGTTTCTACAACTAGGGCCACCGCCTGCTTGGCAGGTGTGCTCGCTGGCATCGGATCGGCTGGGGCAGGGTTGGCAGCAGGGGTAGTCGGCCTGACCTCTTTAAGATTAATGTCGACCCGCTTCCTGCATAACGAGTCAAGCATCAAGGCACTACAACGCTGTACATAATTTTCAGAAGACCATGAATGGCCTACCTCTTGGAGAACTTGAGCTTCTGTCTGGGAGATCCAGAGGGCGGCACTGGAGGGCTGCTGGCTGTTGGGCCTGAGGGCACAGCAGTCGGCGGCGGCACTTCTGTCCTAGTCGGCCCCGTTCGTGGTGTGGTCGGCTAGGGTGCTCGGGTACTCTGCGGCGCTAGGGTTGACCTTGTACTCGGTTGTGCTTGGGTTGAGCTCGAGGTTGTTGAGCTCGACCGCACTAGTCCTAGTCTGGGACTTGATGGCTTGGGTGCTGTGCCAGCGGGGTCTCTTATCCTTAAGCCCCCGACTGTGGCACTCGGCCTCACAACCTTCCCCTTGCCCCGATCTACAATTGGTTTCTTCCCGGCTCTATCGGAGTCGAGCTAGGCATCAGAAGGACTTCTCGGCCTCTTCATGGACTTTGTGGCCAACGACGGACGGGAGTCCCCGTCAAAATCCTTGCACCACTGCAAACAATTAAACAATATATATTGCATGACTCTGAGCAACTATGAATACAAGTCTACAGACATTCATCACAGAAGAGCAACAAGGGCTACCTTGGGACGAGGCCGGTTTCGGCTATAAACCACAATGGAGCGCTCTGCGTCCTAGGTTTCGATCACCCCATTGAAGAAATAAGTGAACAATATTCCAGTCACTTTTTGCTGGTCAATCACCTCTCGGCTTTCTCAATCAAGGTCATTCTTCCCTTGGTAATCCCAGCAAAATTCACTTCTTAGCTTGAGTGGCTGGATGCGCCGAGTCAGGAAGCGCTTGGTGACCCAGGGGCCGGTCAGCCCAGCTGACTTGAATTTCTCCAACTTTGCCAGAAACTGATGCACCTGGCCCATCTCCTCAAAGGTTGGATCTGATGACCAATTGGGTGAGACCGTCGGGGGCTTTCCGGTGAATGGAGGCAGGGAGGGTTCTAGAATCAGGAATAGTAGAACCACTCTTATGCCAACCTTTCAAGGAGGATTTTGAAGGAAGACTGATATAAACTTTCTTCATCTCACTCCTCAACTGAAGGCCAGGCCCCCCAATCACCTAGACCCTATTCTTAGAGGGTTGATGCTTAATGTGGAACAAGTGCCTGAAGAAATTAAAATGGGGCTCTACAGCTAGATAGCACTCGCAAAGAGTCACAAAGATAGAGATTTGCAGGATTGAGTTGGGATTCAGATTCACCAACTCCAATCCGTAGAAACTAAGAAGATGGCGGAGGAATGCAGAGGACGGGAAAAACAAACCCCGGTCAAAGAAAGAGGTAAAAACGACAGTTTCACCGGCTTGGGGATTTGGAACCGACTCACCCTCAGCCGGGTGCCAGCAGATGACGTCGCGGCTTTGCAGCCATAGCGACTTCTCTCCAGCTTTTCCAATTTCGGCCGGCTGCATCCGAGGTCGGCCACCCTCATCCGACGCCCTGGGCGAAATCTGGAACCTTTGGCATGGTCGAGGGGACAGGAAATTTGGGGAAAATGTGGTCGGGGGCTTGGAATAGACAAGGGAAGGCGGAATCGCTTGAGCATTGTTGGCGAGGAGCAAACAATGGTGAACCCTAACAGAGCGGGAGGTGAAATTTTGGCGTGGAGCTAGGAAGACGAAATGATTGGTTGCTTGGGGAAGATAGAGGAATCATTTCTCTCTCCCCCAGCCTTTATAGAGCCTGCGCTGACTAATGGGCTTGGGCCAACATAGTCGGTGCTAGGCCATCAAGATAAGAGTTTCTACAGTACCACACTCAATATGGGCCATACGCCGGCTGTGTTAAAATCGCAGTACAGGGGCTACCAACAGAAACCGATGAGGTAAACAGATATGCTTCGTGAAAGCCTTATTGCTAAACACATGTGTTTGGGTATCTGTCTTATCCACCAAGTATCGAGGATATATCCTTATAAGAATCACAAGCTGGTCTTCCTTAAAATTGGGGATGCAGGTATCTTTCTCGAGTACACCTGACCACGCAATGGATTTAATTTCATAAAGTGGTACTCAGCCTACATGCTTGGCCAACAGTTGCCATGAGAAACATTATTCCAGCCGACATGACGCTGAAGAGTCTAACTTCCGAGTAGTGCACTACTCGGGAGAGACTATAAATATCTTTTCCAGCTGACATGATACTGAGGAGTCTAACTCCCGAGTGGGAAGCCACTGGGGAAAGACTATAAACCCTTTTTCTGGCTGACATGAAGCTAAAGAGTCCCATATACCAGTAGCATGCTACTCGGCAAGACTATAAATTATATTCTGGTTGACATGATACCGAAGAGTCTCATATACTAGTAATATACTACTCAGGAAAGACTACAAGGTTGAAGATCTTTGATTTTTTGTTTAATTGTCTTCACAATTAAGCACAAAGTAGGGGGCTACACCTAATAGGTGCGCCTATTCAGTGTACACTATTCATACATCTACATGAAGCCCTTCATAGCCTCGCTGCCAGCTGACATGAAGCAGGACTCAGGAAGAAGACATACTCGGACAAAGAGTACTCTCAGAAGCAATGCACTCGGGCAATCTTCACCGTGGAGGATGAGCACTTGGCATCAGCTGTGACTCAACTATGAAGGTCTTAGGGGCTACTGTGGAGGCCATAGGCCCCGGGTACCTCATCACAAGCATATGGGCCACTCAGATAGAGGATGGGCCGAGTCTTGTAGTTAGAGATATAATAGCACCCAGTAGATTTTGCCTTGTACAAAAAGGAATATACAATCTTAGCCGGGTAAGGTGTATCTCTAAGAAGGAAATGCCTTGGCCGTATCCGGCTGGGATTCCTACCTTGTACCCCTGCCCCCTAATATATAAGGGGAGGCAGGGCACCCCCTGAGGGCACAAGATCATTGATCGACACAAATCCTCAAAGGAATACCACCACAACTGGACGTAGGGTATTACCTCACATCGAGGGCCTGAACCAGTATAAATCTCCCTATGTTCCTTTGCAATCCATTGAGTTTCCCCTTGCCGAGTATCCCTATAGTAATATTGCCGGTGTAAAACATCAACAGTACTGGATAATGTACTTCGACGGTTCTCTACGGATCGGCGGCGCCTGGACTAGCGTCATACTGACGTCCCCCACCGGTGAAAAGCTCAAGTACGTTCTACAAATCCACTTCCCGGCTTCCCACAACGTCGCCGAGGACGAGGCACTTATCCACGGGCTCCGCAATGCTATGTCACTCGGCATACGTCGACTGGTTGTGCGCGAGGATTCTCAACTCGTGGTGAACCAAGTCATGAAGGTCTAGACATGTCTCGATGATACCATGGTGGCATACTGTCAGGAGGTCCGCCAGATGGAAAACAGGTTCGACGGGCTAGAGATAACACTTGTCCTACGACAATACAATGATGCAGCAGATGAATTGGCAAATATGAGATCCAAGCAAGAAGCAGTCCCTACAGGGATCTTTGTGACCAACAGCAGTCCCTAGTAGGGCAACAAGGCAAGTCCCCTTTCTTTCTGGTCTATGGTGCTGAGGCTATGCTACCAACTGAGTTAGAGTTCAGCTCTCTGCGAGTTCGGGCGTACTCAGAAGACATCTCAAACAACACCCGATTGGTCGAACTAGATCAGTTGGAAGAATCAAGGGACATCGCAATAATCCAGTTGGCAAGGTATCTTCAAGGCCTGTGTCGCTACCACAATCGCAATGTTCCATGGCCATGCCTTTTTGGTCGGGGATCTCGTCTTGAGAAAGATACAAACCACCAAAGATAGGCATAAACTATCCCCAATATGGGAAGGGCCGTTCATTATAGCTGAGGTTACTCGGCTAGGCACCTACCGACTAAAGACCGAAGATGGTGCCGTCATCAGCAACTCATGGAACATAGAATAGCTACGTCCTTTCTATACCTGAGTTTTATACTTTCCCATGTGTACAGTTTTTCTCTGACTCACTATGCCGCTTGTTTCAACCGAGTAGTGAGTCGGGGGTTGCATGTATTATATGTGCTCTGTCAATAATATACGAGCCTGTGTTACATAAGTTATGAAATTTTACTACGACTTTCCCATGTCTGCCCGAGTACAGCTTTCTGCGGTGAACATTTTTGTTAAGTTCCTATAGATTAACTTGGTGTAGGCTATACGGTCGAGTAAAGCTAATGACAACTGAGGAATAGTCTAAAGCTTGGCGGCATTGCACATATATTTACACATGTCTTTACAAAAATCCACAATACACCGCCTGCATGATGTACTATTTTTACAGACCCACATCTCGGGTGATAATCTCTGCAGTCGGCCTTTCCTTGGCTATCAACTCCAGCGCCTCCTCAGGAGAAATCTCCTCAGCAAACCCCTCCCCGATGGCTTCAACATCTGCCCTTGGGTAGATGGACTTGGTCATTGCTAGGGTCTGGGCCACGCCGGCAATAACGTGCTCATCCGAGTACCTCTTCAGGGCAATCGGTGCAGCTTTAAGGCGCTCCTCCACTTGGAAAATTGTGCTGAAGTTGGTTCCCACAGGGCGAGGGTCCATCAGGTCAAGGAGCCCTTTCACAGATTCGGTAAGGGTTTCCTGTGACTCCTTGACTACCTTGGTCTCCTCTGCGAAAGCCTGAAATTGGATCTAGGAATTGGCTCTAGCAGCTACCCGGGTTCACTGATAAGTAAACTTGTTAAGCAAAGCTGCAGATGGAGTAATTAATGGATTGGCTAAGGTTATTGTCAGGGCAGAGACTTACTTTTGTAGTCGGCCTCCCACTTGGCTATGGCCTTCTCCAGTTCAACTTTTTCTTTCTCGAGCTTGGTGTTGGCCTTTTTCAACTCGGCCTTCTCTTGCTCAAGCTCGGTATTGGCCCTCGTCAGGTTGGCCTTGTCCTTTTCAAGCTCGGCTTTGGCCCTCTCGGCCTCCTTTAGCTATTTTTCCCCCTCTGTTCGGGTCTCAAACTCGGCTTCGAGGGCTGCACAATAGAATAGTCAAGAACTCAACGTTGTAGTCAAGACACAACTGGGCAGTCGGCAAATAACATAGCTAGAAAAATATATTAAGGATTTGGTTAGGAAGAAGTATTCTGGAGGCTCACCTCTTATCTTCTTGGCTTGGTCCCAATTCTCACTCCTGAGCTGGGTGACAGCCTCCCTTAGCCAAGATTCCCTCTCCTGGCTGTGCCCTTCTACTTCGGCTTTCAAGGCTCGGAGCTGTTCCAATTCTTCGAACTTGGGGGCAACTCGGGTCAGCACCTCGTGCATCTTCTCCGAGCGATCAACAAGCTTCTGCTCGGGAGTAACAAGTCAAAGCAGAGTCAAGTGTCAAGAAATACTACCAAGATTCCAATACAAAGGAAATCATACCTGAATCCCCTGGGACACGGCGATTGTGGCACGAAGCAAGTCTTCACGCTCCTTTTTCGCCGCCGCCTCATCATGCTTGTAGCTCCGCGTAGTTCCATCGGGCACCGTCCAGCGGAATGTCCTTGGGAACTTGCGTGGAGGGGCCTCGATCCTGGGGAGGTCTGGTCTGTCCGAAGGAGGGGATAGCAATGATGACGACGGCAGTGACTAGGATGGCGACGGGGTCCTAGCCCCCAACTCAGCGGCCTCCGGGACCTCGGGGCTGGTTCAGGAGCCGCAGCGATGGCCTCGACAACGGACGACAGCTCAGGGGCTAGAACAGCGGCTTCAGCAACCGCCCCTTGGTCGGCTGGGGTCGGCAGCCCTGCAGTCGGGGCGGTCTCAGTTTCTGTAACTGGGGCCGCCGCCGTCTCAGCAGGTGTGCTCACTGGCGCTGGATCGGCTGGGGTAGGCTCGACAGCAGGGGTAGTCGGTGGGGCCTCCTTAAGATCAATGTCGGCCCGCTTCCTGTGTAACGAGTCAAACATCAAGGCGCTACAATGCTGAACATGATTTTTAGAAGACCCAAAACCACCTACCTCTTGGAGAACTTGTATGGAGGCCATGGGCCCCGGGTACCTCATTACCAGTATATGGGCCACTCGGATAGAGTATGGGCCAGATCATGTAATTAGAGATAAGATAGCACCCGGCAGGCCTTGCCTTGTATAATAAGGAAGCATAGTCTTAGCCGGATAGGTTTCTATCTCTAAGAAGGAAATCCCTTGGTCGTATCCGGCTGGGATCCTTATCATGTACCCCGGTCCCCCAGTATATAAGGGGAGGTAGGGCGCCCCTCAGGGCACGGAAGATCATTGATCACAAACCACCTCAGAGGAATAACAACTCAACTGGACGTAGGGTATTACCTCGCATTGAGGGCATGAACCAGTATAAATCTTCTCTGTGTTCCTCTGCAATCCACCGAATTTACTTTCGCCGAGTAGCCCTATAGTTTTATTGCCGGTGAAAAGCATCGACAGTTGGCGCGCCAGGTAGGGGCTCCGGCGAATTCTTCATCAGCAAATTCGGTGGATCCAACAAACGGAGTCGATGGCCACAAGATCTCCCCCGGAGACAAGATTTCCTTCAGAAGCCTCGATTTCATTGTCAACCAGATTGGCAACCTCACCTTGGCCGGAACAGATCTAATCCAGCCGGCGGAGGAGCCAGCCGACGTAGCGCCAGTCGGCCCACAGGACACCGCGATCTCCTTCCACGACTTACTGCGGCAGTCCTTCACATCGCCAAGCATCGGGACAAGTCTCTCCTTCGGCGTCCGACTTGTGCTAGGCCTTGAGCCAGCCCGGGTTGGGCCGAGAAGGGGAGAGATCATCAATCTCCCACACGGATGCGGCGACGCTGTGGATTTACATCCTGCACACTAGACCCGATCTCCTGCGATTCAGTTTGGACACGGCCAAGTGTTGTTTCAGATTGGATCTAGAGAGGTTGGGGTCATTCTCACTCCGATAAACTACTCGGAGTCCGACTCCAAGTCGGATAACAGTTCGAACGCCAGTTCGGACTCCAGTCTGGCGAGTTTTCTCCTCCCCCGCGAGATCTTCATGGCTTCAACACCACCCTCCGAGGTGCACCGACTACAAGAGGAGCAACAGGAGGAGGCGCGCCGACTGCAACAACAGGAGGAAGCTGATCGCGAGGCTCGCAACGACGGGCTACGCAGAGCTGGGTCAGCAGCCCAGCAGCAGATTCTCCAAACTAAAATCGGCGATCACGACGTCTTTGTCACGCCGCAACAGAATGTTGTGGCTGTCGCAACTCTGCTGGACACGCTCCAGCTCGGGCCTGATCACCAGGCCACCCCAACTATCGCCAAAATCAAGGCAATGATCACGGCTGCTGCTTGCCAACAGCAACAACAGCAGTTGGGCGACACCCTAGTACCGACTAACTGGTCGGGATCTCTAGTAGCGGGCTCATCCACGTCAGCTCGGCGTCGGGTGGCCCGCTTGAGTCGGCCATGCGAGGAGTCTAGGCAAACTACACTTGGCAATACCAATAACAACAACCGGTGCCATCACCAGTATGATCGCCGGCCTAATCAAGACCTCCAAGAGCACCTACAACATGACCTTCGCCATACTATCAGCGCCGGGTGCCGCAAACGACGAGAAGATGAGCGCCGCCGACTGGAAGATGAAAACGAGCGCTTTGGCCTCCATCACGAGTGGTTTAACCGCCGTGGTCGAAGCCCGAGCCCCCACGAAGACGAAGGCATCCCAGCTTTCACTCGGGAGCTATAGGACGTCCATTGGCCAACTGGCTTTAAGCCCACTGGGATTGACAAGTATGACGGCAAGACAAATCCTGAGTCCTGGCTCACCGTATATACCCTAGCAGTCCGAGCTGCTGGGGGCGACAACAAAGCCATGGCTAACTACCTCCCAGTCGCGTTAGCCGACTCGGCGAGGACATGGCTAACAGGGCTCCCGAGACGGTCAATCGGTTCCTGGGGAGAACTCAGGGATCGGTTCATTGCCAACTTTCAGGGAACCTACGAGAAGCCGTCTTCAGAGCACGATCTTTATCAGCTGCACTAGAAGAAGAACAAGTCTCTGCGAGATTTCATCAAGAGGTTCTCCGAGAAGCGCAACAAGATCCCAATGATCAAAGACGAGGCTGTCATCGCCGCCTTCCGCAAGGGAGTAAAAGATGCCCTGTTCATCGCGAAGTTCACTCGGAAACCACCATCGTCTGTCCGGGCTCTGTTTGACATGGCCAACAAATACGCCGACTCGGCCGAAGCGGTCGCAGAGGCCCTCGACGAGAAAAAGGAGTCCCGACAGAAGGACCAAAAGGCGAAAGCCGATAACGAGCCATCTCAGAACAAGTCTGGCAACTGCAAGCGGAAGTCGGACAACGAGGTGGCCAACATGGAGCGTACTCGGTCGCGGCCCCAGCGGAACAACGACTACCAGAAAGTCATGAGCGGGCCATGCCCCTTCCACCCTAAGGGCAAGCACACGGCCAAAGACTACTACATGCTCAAGAAGTTTGCCTCCGAGCAGGCTTCATCATCTGGCGCTGACAAGGACAAAGACAAGCCAGACTCGGGTCCGGCTGATGATTTTCAAGATCCTCAAGCCGAGCTTAGTCACATCTTCGAGGGGCTACTCGCGTACGAGTCCAAGTGCAAACAGAAGCTTTCAGCGCACGACATCAACACGGTCTCTACAACGAACACCCCCCAGTATCTGCACTGGTCAGAGATGGCCATTACCTTCAATCGCGCAGATCACCCAGATCAGGTTTCTCACCCAGGACGCTATCCACTTGTCCTGGACCCGGTCGTCAGAAACATCAGGCTAAAGAAAACCCTCATCGACGGAGGTAGCGCGCTCAACATCCTATTCGCCAAGACTTTGGACGAGATGAAGATTACTCGTTCAGAACTACGGCCGAGTACTGCACCCTCCCACGGGATAATCCCCAGCCTGTCATCAACTCCACTCAGACAGATAACCTTACCAGTAACCTTCGGCACGCGGGATAACTTCCGCACGGAAAACGTCTGCTTCGAGGTTGCCGACTTCGAGACTACGTACCATGCGATACTTGGACAACCGGCACTCGCCAAATTCATGGCGATACCGCACTACACATATATGGTGCTCAAGATGCCTGGGCCAGCAGGAGTCCTCTCCCTCCACAGCGACATCAAGCAAGCCTTCACCTACGACAAGGAGAGCTGCGAACTGGCTCAATCACAAGAGGCGGCGGTCGGGTGTGATAGCATTCAGCAAGCCGTCACAACTAAAGTCAAGCAGGATCAAGTTCCGGCGAAAAAGGCAGCGAAGTCAGGAATTTCAGCGGACTCTAACACGAAGAAGATCCCCCTGGACCCTTCCGACCCCTCCAAGACTGCTCTAGTCGGGACCGGACTCGACCCCAAATAGGAAGACGCGCTCGTCACCTTCCTACAAGCCAATAAAGATATCTTCGCATGGAAACCATCTGACATGCCGGGCGTACCAAGGGAGGTGATCGAGCACGCCCTTAATGCGAAGACAGACGCCAAGCCAATCAAGCAACGGCTGCGGCGCTTCGCTCAAGACCGCAAGGATGCTATTCAGGAGGAGATTACCAAGCTCCTCGCAGCCGGGTTCATCAAGGAGGTCTATCACCCGGATTGGCTAGCAAACCCAGTTCTGGTCCGGAAGAAAAACGGTAAATGGTGCATGTGCGTCGACTACACCGTTCTCAACAAGGCGTGCCCCAAGGACCCATTTGGTCTTCCCAAGATAGATCAAGTGGTTGATTCCATGGCAGGGTACGACCTACTCAGCTTTCTCGACTGCTACTCAGGATACCATCAAATCAGCCTGAGGGCGAAAGACTGCTTAAAGACATCTTTCATCACGCTGTTTGGAGCGTACTGCTATATCACAATGCCATTCGGTTTGAAGAATGCTGGAGCAACCTATCAACGGGCCATTTAGCGGTGTCTGCACACTCAGATCGGGCGCAACGTGGAAGCCTACGTCGACAACAAGACATCAAAGCACTATTGCAACACGCAAGAATTTCAGAAGATCCGGAGTAGCATACCTCTTGGAGAACTTCAGTTTTTTGCCGGGTGACCCGGGTCCTGGAGGAGCGCTACCTCCGGTTGTTGGCCCGGCCATCGAATTGGTCGGTGTCACAGTCGGCGGCAGCACATCAGCTCGAGTTGGCCCCGATTCTAGTGTGGCTAGCTTGGGCGCCTCCGTCCTCGGCGGTGTCTGCTCTGGCCGGCCCCTCGATGGTGCTGTTGCCGGACTCGGCAATGTTGGGCTCAAACCCACAAGTCTCAACCTGGGACTTGATCGCCTGGGTGCCGTGGCGATGGTGTCCTTTATCTTCAGGCTTCCTGCCACAGTGCGTGGCGTCATGGCCCCCTCGCCTTGATACAGAATGGGCTTCTTCCCCTCTATCTTGGAGTCGGGCTGGGTAGCAGAGGGGCTCCTCGGCCTCTTCTTCGATGCAACGGCCAACAACAGGCGGGAGTCTTCATCAAACTCTTCCTGCCACCATAGACGAGTCAACAAAATACATCATGCAGTGCTGAACAATCGCAGACACAAGCCCACAGGCATTCATCACAGAAGAAGATTAAAGGTTACCTTTGTCCGGGGCCAAATGAAGCTATAGGCCGCGACCCGGCGATTATCGTCTTCGGTCGTGATCACCCCCCTCGGAGAAATAACCAAACAGGGTCTCGGTCACTATGCGCTTGTTGGCTGACTCGTTGCTTACTCGATCAGGATCATTTTTGCCCTTAAAAGCCCAGCCAAATGCGCTCCTCAGCTGTAGCGGCTAGATGCACCGAGTCAGGAAGCGACGAGCCACCCAAGGTCATGGCAGGCTAGCCTTCCTGAGGTCATCTAACTTCAGCAACAATTGATGCACCTGGCCCATTTCCTCAAAGGATGGCTCTACTGACCAATTTGGTAAAACCACTGGTGGCAAGCCGGTGAATGGCCGCAAGGAGGGAGCCAGATCTGCGCAATAGAACCACTCCTTGTGCCAGCCTTTTAAGGAGGATTTCAAGGGAAGATCAAGATATGACTTTTTCTTATCGCTTCTTAGTTGAAGACTAGCCCCCCTAATTACACTGACGTTAGTCTTGGAGGGCTGGGGTTTGATGTGAAACAGATGCCGGAAGAAAATAAAATGGGGTTCAACACCCAAGAAGCACTCATAGAGAGTAACAAATATGGAGATCTGAAGAATCGAGTTGGGGTTCAAATGCACCAACTCCAGCCCGTAGAAGTCAAGGATACAGCGGACGAAATTGGAAGATGGAAGGCACAAGCCCCGATCGAAAAAAGAGGTGAAAACTACTGTTTCACCAGGTTGGGAATTTGGGACCAACTCACCCTTAGCCGGCCGCCAGCGAATCACCTCTTGGCTGGGCAACTTCAGTTGACTCTCCAGCAGCTTCAGCTTCACTGAGCCGTAATCTAAAATCGGCCAAGCACTCTCCGGCGCACCCGCAAGATCCAAAGCTTTCGGCATGGCTGGAAGCGGCAAGATTTGGGGAAGAACGAATTGGGGGCTTGGAACGGATGAAGAGGATTGGAATCGCCCGAGTTTGGGTGGGGAATAGCAGCAGCTAACCCTAGCCGGGCGGGAAGCGAAAAGTTGGGCGCGAAGGTGGAAGACGAAGCGATTGGCTGATTTGGGGAAGATGAAGGAATCTTTTTCTCTCTCCCCACCTTTATAGAGCCGATGCCGACTAGATGGGCTTGGGCCTACACGGTCAGCACCGGGCCACCAAGATATGAGTTCCTACAGTAGCATGCCCCATGTGGGCTGCCCGCAGGCTGAGTTGAAATTATAGCGCTGGTGCTACTAACAGGAGCTGATGAGGTAAACAGATATGCTTCATCAGAGCCTTATTGCTAAACATATATGTTTGGGTATCTGTTTTATCCACCAGGTCTCGAGGACATATCCTTACAAGGATCACAGGTTGGTCTTCATTAAAATTGGGGATGCAGGTATCTTTCTCGAGTACACCTGACCACGCCGTGGATTTATTTTCATGAAAGTGGTATTTGGCCTACATGCGTGGCCACCAGTTGCCATGAGCAATGTCATTCCCGCTGACATGATGCGGAAGAGTCTAACTTTTGAGTAGTGCACTACTTGGGAGAGACTATAAATATCTTTTCCCGCTAACATGATGCGGAGGAGTCTAACTTCTGAGTGTGTCGATGTTTTACACCGGCAATAAATATATGGGGCTACTCGGCGGATGGAAACTCGGTGGATTGCAAAGGAACACAGGGAGATTTTATACTGGTTCAGGCCCTCGATGTGAGGTAATACCCTACGTCCAGTTGTGGTGTTATTCCTTTGAGGATTTGCGGTGGTGATTCTGGTGAACCAACTCAACCTGCCCTCATGGGGCGCCCTGCCTCCCCTTATATACTGGGGGACAGGGTTACAAGGTAGGAGTCCCCATCGGATTACGACTAGGAGATCTCCCCTTAGAGATATAACGCACCCGACTAGGACTGTATATGCCTTTCTATACAAGGCGAAGTCTGCCGAATCTAGCTATATCTCTAATTACAAGGCTAGGCCCATCCTCTATCCAAGTGGCCCATATGCTTGTCATGAGGTACCCGGGGCCCATGGCACCCACAGTAGCCCCCGAGACCTTCATAGTTGAGTCACAGCTGATGCCAAGTGCTCATCCTCCACGGTGAAGTCTTCCCGAGTGCATTGCTCCCGAGTGCTCTTTGTCTGAGTGCTGCTTCTCCCGAGTCCTGCTTCATGTCAGCTGGCAGCGAGGCTATGAAGGGCTCCATGTAGATGTTGGAATAGTGTGCGCCGAATAGGCGCACCTATTAGGTGTAGCCCCCGACTTTGTGCTTAATTGTGAAAACAATTAAACATGAAGTCAAAGATCTTTAACCTTGTAGTCTTTCCCGAGTAGATTACTACTGGTACATGAGACTCTTCGGTATCATGTCAACCGGAATATAATTTATAGTCTTGCCGAGCAGGGAACTACTCGTATGTAGGACTCTTCGACTTCATGTCAGTCGGGATGTATGTTTATAGTCTTGCCGAGTAGGATGCTACTCGCATATGGGACTCTTCAGCGTCATGTCAGCTGGAAAGGGGGTGTTTATAGTCTTTCCCGAGTAGTATACTACTCGAAAATCAGATTCATCGGCATCATGTCAGCCGGAATGATTATTTATAGTCTTTCCCAAGTAATATACTACTCGAAAATTAGACTCGTCAGCTTCATGTCAGCTGGAAAAGGTGTTTATAGTCTTTCCCGAGTGGCGTCCCATTCGGAAGTTAGACTCTTCAGCTCGTCAGCTGGAAGAATGTTTATAGTCTTTCCCGAGTAGTGCACTACTCGAAGGTTAGACTCATCCGCGTCATGTCAGCAGGAATGAGAATTTTATAGTCTCTCCCGAGTAGTGTACTACTCAAAAGTTAGACTCATCCGCGTCATGTCAGCGGGAATGAGAATTTTATAGTCTCTCCCGAGTAGTGTACTACTCGAAAGTTAGACTCATCCGCGTCATGTCAGCGGGAATAATGCTGCTCATGGCAACTGGTGGCCACGCATGTAGGCCGAGTACCACTGTATGAAAAATAAATCCATTACGTGGTTAGGTGTACTCGAGAGAGATACCTGCATCTCCAATTTTAATGAAGACCAGCTTGTGATCCTTGTAAGGATGTATCCTCGAGACCTGGTGGATAAGACAGATACCCAAACATATATGTTTAGCAATAAGGCTCTCATGAAGCATATCTGTTTACCTCATCGGTTCCTGTGGGTAGCACCAGCGCTATAATTTCAACTCAGCCTGCGGGCGGCCCACATGGAGCATGCTACTGTAGGAACTCATGTCTTGGTGGCTATTATCAAGTAAGCCGGCCTGAACCAACCTACCCAGCATAGCTCTATAGAAGTTGCATCCATCGCATGTCAGGATGAGTATGGCAGCGTTGGTAACCGCAATCAGCCAGAGGAATCCTCGTCTGCAAGTCTTTCCGACTTATGCTCCGGATGCATCCTGGTTGCCACAGACGCCTGAGTAGGTATATTGCAGAATCTGCTCGCTCTCCCCAGGTGTGACGCGGTGCATGGGAACTCCGGATGTGCTTTGACGACATAGGTCTTCTCTAACTTCGGTAAAGCCGAGCAGGGTACCCGAACCTTGCATTAGCATAGGATTCGGCTAGCGACCCTCATGGGGCATACCCTACCCAACAGAGCTGTGACCAAATAAGGTACCCGAACCTAGCAGTAGCGTAGGATTCGGCTGGCGACCCTCATGGGGCGTACCCTACTTAGCCGAGTAGTACACAGCTCCGACTGGCGCCGGAGGTCGATTATTAGCTCGCATGGAGCGTAGCCGGGCTCGCATGGAGCGTAGCCGGGGAAGATGACATCCCGACTGGTGCAAGTACTCGGTCAGTAGCCCTCATGGAGCATCCCGAGTGTATTTTGGCAGACTTGTCCAGCCCCCGAGCGTAGGAGATAGGCTCGCAGCCCTGAGTTCCTGTCACGCATATCCGGAGCTGGGCCTGCAATATAAAAATATCGGATGAGTAGCATCTGATGATGGAAATAATCACCCGAATAAAATGTATTTTACAATGTATGTAAATACGTGTTCTTCCTCTTTTTGATATTAATTTCCTCGAGTAGTTGAACCCTTACGTTTAAGCACTCTGCCCGACTAGTCATAGCCCCCTAGCGTCGGGAGTTGGCTCATGGCTCTTTCCCAGGCACGCATTTTGGGTGACTTGAGTTCGTCTTACATGGAGCAGAGTTTCACGGATCGAGATTTATGCTACTCGAGTACTTTTGTAATCATTTAAGAGCAAAAACGGAAAAAAGTGAATGCGCAGCTTGTACACCTATTAGGTGTAAGCGGCTGTGGCACTAGCAAGGCCGAGTGAGGAGATGTTTATCAGAAAGCGACTTAGCTGTTCGGTATTTGGGAGTGGGGATGCCATCCTCGTGTTTGAGCTTGTGAGCCCCCGAGCATGTCACTTGTTGTTCTGATAATCCTCAGTTTGTTGAAGGTCGAAGGCGGTTGTGACCGACTGCCACAATGGAGCCGTCTGACTTGCGTTTGCGATTCCCAGCTTTAGTCGGGATCGCGTCGTCGGTGTCGTCCCGCTTCTTCTGTCAGGGTGACTTGTTGTCATCGAGGGCCTCGGCAACAGCGTGGGCCGAGTCGGCGTACTTGTTTGCCATGTCGAATAGGGCCTTGACAGAGTTGGGAGGCTTCCGCGTGAATTTGTCGATGAACGAGGTGTCTTTGACTCCTTTTCGAAAGGCGGTGATGACGACCTCATCCTTGACATTAGGGATTGAATTTTTCTTCTCAGAGAACCTCTTGATGAAGTCACGAAGAGACTCGTTCTTCCTTTGATGCAACTGATATAAGTCGTACTCGGAAGATGGCCTCTCGTATGTTCCCTGGAAGTTGGTGATGAATCGTTCCCGGAGTTCTCCCCAGGAGCCGATTGATTGCTTGGGAAGTCCTGTTAGCCATGTCCTCGCTGAGTCGGCTAGAGCGACTGGGAGGTAGTTAGCCATGACTTTGTGATTTCCTCCAGCTGCTCGGATCGCCAGTGTAGACCGTGAGCCAGGACTCGGGATTGGTCTTGCCATCATATTTGTTGATGCCTGTAGGCTTGAAACTCGACGGCCAGTCGACCTGTTGTAGCTCCTGGGTGAAGGCCGGTATGCCTTCGTCTTCATGAGGACTCCAACCCCGACTACGGCGGCGAAACCGCTCGTAGTGGAGGCCGAAATGCTCGTTCTCGTCTTCCAGTTGGCGTTGCTCGTCTTCTTCTCGTTTGCGGCGCCGAGTATTAATGTCTTGCTGAAGGTCGCGCCGCAGTCGGTCTCGGAGGTCCTGGTTGTCCCGACGGTCACTTCGACGTTGCCGGTTGTTGTGGTTGCCGAGTGACGTCTGGCTTGACTCCGCGTGCTGGCGACTAGAGCCGGCCGCTCGACGTCGCTTTGAGGTGGATGAGACTGCCGCTGGGGAAGTTGACCGACTGGTCAGTACGAGTGTGTTGCCCGACTGTTGGTGCTGCTGACATGCGGCAGCAGTAAGCATGGCTTTTATCCTTGCGATCGTCGGGGTGGCCTGGTGATCAGGCCCAACCTGGATCGTGTCCAGTAGGGTTACGGCGGCCACGATGTTCTGCTGTGGTGTGACGAAGACGTTGTGGTCGCCGACTTTTGTTTGGAGGGTTTGTTGCTGAGCGGTTCGCCCAGCCCTGCGTAGGCCGTCGTTGCGGGTGTGCAGGCGTCTTGCTTCTTCCTCCTGTTGTTCTCGCAGTCGGCAGGCCTCCTCCTCTTGCTGTTCGCGTAGTCGGCGTGATTCCTGAGTAGGAGTAGAGCCTTTGGATGCCATGAAGATTTCTCGTCGCGGAGAGAAGCGTGCCGAGCTGCTATCCGACTTAGAGTCGTAGTCCGACTGGAAGTCGGAGTCCGACTTCGAGTCGAAGTCGGGATGGTTGATGGGGATGAGTGTAACTCCGACCTCCCTAGATCCGATCTCGAGCGGCTCGGGGCCGTATCCGAGTCGAACTCCAGGGGATCGGGTTTGCCGCGTCGGATGTAGACTGTAGATATCCGCGGCGTCTCCGAGTCCGAACGGGAAATTGACGATCTCTTCCCTTCTCGGCCCGATCTCGGCCGGCTCAAAACCGAGTCCGAGTCGAACACCGAAAGAAAGAGTTGTCCCTGGACTTGGGCGTATTGGAGATCGCCGCAGCATGTCGTGAGAGATTGCTGCAGCATCGTGTAGGCCGACTGGCGCGGAGTCGGCTGGTTCCTCGGCCGGTTGGATCGGGTCCGTGTCGGCCAAGGTGAGATTGCCGATCTGGTCGGCGGCGAAGTCGAGGCTTCTGAATGCAATTGTATCTCCGGGGGAGAGTTTGCCGCCGTCGACTCCGGTTGCTGGATCCATCGAGCTTGTTGATGTAGATCGCGCCGAATCCCCTACCTGGCGCGCCAACTGTCGATGTTTTACACCGGCAATAAATATATGGGGCTACTCGGCGGATGGAAACTCGGTGGATTGCAAAGGAACACAGGGAGATTTTATACTGGTTCAGGCCCTCGATGTGAGGTAATACCCTACGTCCAGTTGTGGTGTTATTCCTTTGAGGATTTGCGGTGGTGATTCTGGTGAACCAACTCAACCTGCCCTCATGGGGCGCCCTGCCTCCCCTTATATACTGGGGGACAGGGTTACAAGGTAGGAGTCCCCATCAGATTACGACTAGGAGATCTCCCCTTAGAGATATAACGCACCCGACTAGGACTGTATATGCCTTTCTATACAAGGCGAAGTCTGCCGAATCTAGCTATATCTCTAATTACAAGGCTAGGCCCATTCTCTATCCGAGTGGCCCATATGCTTGTCATGAGGTACCCGGGGCCCATGGCACCCACAGAGTGGGACGTCACTCGGAAAAGACTATAAACCCCCTTTCCAGCTGACATGACGCTAAAGAGTCCCATATACGAGTAGCATCCTACTCGGCAAGACTATAAACACATATTCCAACTGACATGAAGTCGAAGAGTCCTACATATGAGTAGTTTCCTACTTGGCAAGACTATAAAGTTTATTCCGGTTGATATGATACTGAAGAGTCTCATATACCAGTAGTAATCTACTCGGGAAAGACTTCCAGGTTAAAGATCTTTGACTTTATGTTTAATTGTCTTCATAATTAAGCACAAAGTTGGGGGCTACACCTAATAGGTGTGCCTATTTGGCGCACACTATTCATACATCTACATGAAGCCCTTCATAGCCTCATTGCCAACTGGCATGAAGCAGGACTCGGGAAGAAGACTTACTCAGATAAAGAGTACTCGGGAGCATCACACTTGGGCAATCTTCACCATGGAGGACGAGCACTCGGCATCAGCTGTGACTCAACTATGAAGGTCTCAAGGGCTACTGTGGAGGCCATGGGCCCCGGGTACCTCATTACTAGTATATGGGCCCCTTGGTCGGCTGGGGTCGGCGGCCCTGCAGTCGGGGCGGTCTTAGTTTCTGTAACTGGGGCCGCCGCCGTCTCAGCAGGTGTGCTCACTGGCGCTGGATCGGCTGGGGCAGGCTTGACAGCAGGGGTAGTCGGTGGGGCCTCCTTAAGATCAATGTCGGCCCGCTTCCTGTGTAACGAGTCAAACATCAAGGCGCTACAATGCTGAACATGATTTTTAGAAGACCCAGAACCACCTACTTCTTGGAGAACTTGTATGGAGGCCATGGGCCCCGGGTACCTCATTACCAGTATATGGGCCACTCGGATAGAGTATGGGCCAGATCATGTAATTAGAGATAAGATAGCACCCGGCAGGCCTTGCCTTGTATATTAAGGAAGCATAGTCTTAGCCGGGTAGGTTTCTATCTCTAAGAAGGAAATCCCTTGGCCGTATCCGGCTAGGATCCTTATCATGTACCCCGGTCCCCCAGTATATAAGGGGAGGCAGGGCGCCCCTCAGGGCACGGAAGATCATTGATCATAAACCACCTCAGAGGAATAACACCTCAACTGGACGTAGGGTATTACCTCGCATTGAGGGCCTGAACCAGTATAAATCTTCTCTGTGTTCCTCTGCAATCCACCGAATTTACCTTCACCGAGTAGCCCTATAGTTTTATTGCCGGTGCAAAGCATCGACAACTTGAGCTTCTATCCAGGAGATCTAGAGGGCGGCACTGGAGGGCTACTGGCTGTCGGGCCAGAAGGTGCGGCAGTCGGCAGCAGCATTCCTGTCCTGGTCGGCCCCGTTCGCGGTGTGGCCGGCTGCGGCACTCGGGTACTTGGCGGCGTTGGAGTCGGCCTCGTACTCGGCGATGCTCGTGTTGGGCTTGATGATGCTGGGCTCGACCGCATCGGTCCCGGTCTAGGACTCGATGGCCTGGGTGCAGTACTGGTGGGGTCTTTTATGTTTAGACTCCCGACTGCAGCACTCGGCCTCACGACCTCCTTCTTACCCTGATCTGCAATGGGTTTCTTCCCCGCTCTCTTGGAGTCGGGCTAGGCGGCAGAAGGACTTCTCGGCCTCTTCTTCGACTTCGTGGCCGACAGCGGACGGGAGTCATCATCAAACTCCTTGCACCACTGCAAACGATTCAACAATATACATCGCGCGATGCTGGGCAATTATGGATACATATCTACAGGCATTCATCACAGAAGAAAAGCAAGGGTTACCTCGGGATGGGGTCGGTTTCGGCTATAAGCCGCGACGGAGCGCTCTGCATCCTCGGTTTTGCAACCACCCCACTGGAGAAATAACTGAACAATGTCTCAGTCACTTTTTACTAGTCAGCCAGTTCTCGGCTTTCTCGGTCAGGGTCATTTTTCCCTTAGTAATCCCAGCAGAATTCGCTCCTCAGCTTCAATGGCTGGACGCGCCGGGTCAGGAAACGCTTGGCCACCTAGGGGCTAGTTAGGCCGGCTCTCTTAAATTTCTCCAATCTTGCCAGCAACTGATGCACTTGGCCTATCTCTTTGAAAGTTGGATCCGATGACCAATTGGGCGAGACCGCTAGAGGCAAGCCGGTGAATGGAGGCAGGGAGGGTTCTAGATCAGAACAGTAGAACCACTCCTTATGCCAACCTTTCAAGGAGGATTTCAAAGGAAGATTGATATATATTTTCTTCATTTCACTCCTCAGCTAAAGGCCAGCTCCCCCAATCACCTGAACCCTATTCTTGGAGGGTTGGGGCTTGATGTGGAATAACTGCCTAATGAAATTGAAGTAGGGTTCTACACCCAAGAAGCATTCACAAAGAGTCACGAATATAGAGATTTGCAAGATCGAGTTGGGATTCAGATTCACCAACTCCAATCCGTAGAAGCTAAGAAGATGGCGGAGGAACTCAGAAGAGGGAAGAAATAAACCCCGGTCAAAAAAAGAGGCAAAAACAACAGTCTTGCCGGCTTGGGGATTTGGAACCGACTCACCCTCAGCCAGGCGCCAGCGGATGATGTCACGGCTTTGCAGCCGTAGTGACTTCTCTAGACTCTCCAGCTTTGACCGGCTGCAATCCGAGGTCGGCCACGCCTCATCCGACGCCCCAACGAAATCTGGAACCCTTGGCATGGTTGGGGGGACAAGAAATTTGGGGGAAACATGCTCGGGGGCTAGGAATGGACAAAGGAAAGCGGAATCGCTCGAGCTTCAATGGGAAGGAGCAAGCAATGGCGAACCCTAGCGGAGTGGGAAGCGAAATTTCGGCGCGGAGCAGGGAAGACAAAACGATTAGTCGCTTTTGGAAGATGAGGAATCTTTTCTCTCTCCCCTAGCCTTTATAGGGCCTGTGCCGACTCATGGGCTTGGGCTTACACAGTCGGTACTAGACCACCAAGATATGAGTTTCTACAGTAGAACGCTCAATATGGGCCACTCGCTGGCTGTGTTAAAATCCCAGTATAGGTGCTATCAACAGGAACCGATGAGGTAAACAGATATGCTTCATGAAGGCCTAATTGCTAAACACATGTGTTTGGGTATCTGTTTTATCCACCAGGTATTGAGGATATATCCTTATAAGGATCACAAGTTGGTCTTCATCAACATTGGGGATGCAGGTATCTCTCAAGTACACCTGACCACGCAGTGGACCTATTTTCATAAAGTGGTACTCGGCCTACATGCTTGGCCAACAGTTGCCATGAGCGACATTATTCTAGCCAACATGACGCTGAAGAGTCTAACTTCCGAGTAGTGCACTACTCGGGAGAGACTATAAATATCCTTTCCAGCTGACACGATGCTGAGGAGTCTAACTTCTGAGTGGGACACCACTCGGGAAAGACAATAAACCCCCTTTTCCGGTTGACATGAAGCTAAAGAGTCCCATATATGAGTGGCATGCTACTCGGCAAGACTATAAATTATATTCCGGTTGACATAATACCGAAGAGTCTCATATGACCAGTAGTATGCTACTCGGGAAAGACTACAATGTTAAAGATCTTTGACTTTATGTTTAATTGTTTTCACAATTAAGCACAAAGTTGAGGGCTACACCTAATAGGTGCGCCCATTTGGTGCACACTATTCATACATCTATATGAAGCCCTTCATAGCCTCCCTGCCAGTTGACATGAAGCAGGACTCGGAAAGAAGATGCACTCAGACAAAGAGTACTCGGGAGCAATGCACTCGGACAATCTTCACCGTGGAGGATGAGCACTCGGCATCAGCTGTGACTCAACTATGAAAGTCTCAGGGGCTACTGTGGAGGCCATGGGCCCCAGGTACCTCATCACAAGCATATGGGCCACTCGGACAGAGGATGGGCCAAGACTTGTAATTAGAGATATAGTAGCACCCGGCAGACTTTGCCTTGTACAAAAAGGAATATATAGTCCTAGTAGGGTAAGATGTATCTCTAAGAAGGAAATCCCTTGGCCATGTTCGGCTGGGATTCCTACCTTGTACCCCTGTCCCCCGGTATATAAGGGGAGGCAGGGCGCCCCATGAGGGTAGATCATCAAGAGTTCATCAGAACCACCACCATAATCCTCAAAGGAATACATCCCAACTGGACGTAGGGTATTACCTCGCATCGAGGGCCTGAACCAGTATAAAATCTCTCCATGTTCCTTTGCAATCCACCGAGTTTTCATCCGTTGAGTAGCCCCATATTCATATTGCCGGTGTAAAACATCGACAGGGCCTGAACTCATAGTGAGCCAAACTCCAACTCAGTTGGTAACATAGCCTCAGCACCATAGACTAGGAAGAAAGGGGATTGCCCTGTTGCTCGACTAACCATGGTTCTTAGAGACCAGAGAATAGATGGGAGTTCTTATACCCACCGCCCTGCATATGGTTGTAGTCGGTTGAATACCCTAGCCTTGATACCTTGTAAGACCATGCCATTGGCACGCTCGACCAGCCCATTACTTCACAGGTGTGCCACAGAAGCATAATAGATCTTGATACCAAAGTTGTCACAGAAATCTTGAAAAACGCTACCAGTGAACTGAGTGCCGTTGTCCGTTATGATGCGGTTGGAAAGTCCAAATCGGTATAAAATACTCATGATGAAGTCTTTTGCTCATGCCGCTGTTACAGTAGCAACAGGTTTTACCTTAATCCACTTTGCGAACTTGTCCATTGTGACGAACAAGTGTGTGAACCCACCTGGCACTCTCTTGAACAGCCCAACCATGTCAAGCCCCCAAACTGCAAAGGGCCAAGAGATTGGAATTGTTTGTAGTTCTTGAGTTGGGAGATGTGTTTGCCTTGCAAAGAATTGGCATCCCTCGCATGTGCGAACTATGTCTTTAGCGTCTGTTACCGTAGTCGGCCAGAAGAAACCCTGCTTGTAAGCCTTTCCGACTAACGTCCTGGATGCCGCATGGTTGCCATAGATGCCTGAGTGGATCGACTACAGAATCTACTTGCCCTCCTCAGATGTGATGCAGCACATGAGGACTCCGGATGTGCTTCGACAGTAAAGTTCTTCTCTGACTATAATAAAACATTTGCTTCGATGTTTAATTCACTCGGATTCACTGCAATCTTCTGGGAGTTCGTCGTCCAAGAGGAATTTGAAAATTAGAGTTCGCCAGGATGGTTAGCACTTCATTTGTTGCCGGGGTAGGTTCAACCCCCGACTTTTCACGCACTGGTTTCTTCTTGACTGATGGCTCCAATAGTTGGTCAACAAAAATCCCAGTCGGGACCACTTCTTGTTTGGATCCCATGTTGGCCAATTCGTTCGCAGTTTCATTGTATTGTCGTAATACATGAGTTATCTCCAGTCCGTCGAACTTGTTTTCCAGCTTTCGTGCCTCCTGACAATACGCCGCCATATTATCGTCGAGACATGTCTAGTCTTTCATGACTTGGTTGACCACGAGTTGAGAATCCCCGCGTACGACCAGTCAGCGGATGCCGAGTGATATGGTAATGCGGAGCCCGTGGATGAGTGCCTCGTGCTCGGCAACATTGTGGGAAGCCGGAAAGTGAATCTGGAGAACGTACTTCAGTTTTTCGCCAGTGGGTGACATCAGCACGACGCCAGCCCCTGCACCACTGATCCATAGAGAACCGTCGAAGTACATCGTCTAGTACTCTAGCTTGTCCATGTTTGTAGCCGTCTCAACTTCTGTCCACTCCGCAACGAAGTCGGCTAGAACTTGAGACTTGATTGCTTATAACGCCTAGAGATTCATAGCAAGAATTTTGATCATTTCTGTGTATTAAATCCCTGTCTAGGAAAGCCAGGGTACACAACACCAAGTTTCCATACAGAGTACGTCTTACAAACAGAATAAAATTGTCTTACATAAATGCAGCGGGAAAGATAAATAAAGCCTATATACAGCTAGTCAAGCAGAGGCTTTCAATCCATAGGCGTCTTGATGGCGGATCCAGCCTATTCCTCTTGACGATCCTCATCGGACAGGTACTCCACCACTGAGAGGGGAAAAGGGAGCAAGACTAAGTACCACCCATAGTACTCAACATGTCACACCCGCAAATATGCACAATGCACGGGAGACAAAGGTAGGCTCGGAGTTCATTTGCGTAAAAGTGGTTGCAAACAATAGTAGTTCACAAACAGTAAAAGGTTGATTAGTTTAACAGCATTAATCCTCCACTGATCAACATTACACCACGTTAACTAGGCCCAACCATCCATCCTGTCGCTACAGCAAGTTTTAGTCAATTTATTAGGGTGAGACTAATCACGGTGAGTCTTGACCAAACTGCCCATAACCGAGGGCGCGGCTATTTGAATAGATTTTAACCCTAACCAGAGGTGTACAACTGTACCAACAAGACATAGCCCCACACATGTTCCCGTGTGCCAGTGCGTCACCACGACACCCCACAAGAGGCTGTGACAGGACCGTTCATGGAACCTCTCCCTAACCATCCACACCATGCTGAGGTTGCACCTGCGTAGGGCACACCATATCAGCCAGGCTACCCCCCTTGCGCCACAATGAATCAAGAAGCCGATCAACCCGACCCCGAGCCAATGCAACTCCATCATGCCCATTCTCACCAATGGTGCCTAAGAGAGGGAGAATGTCAGTGCCATGGGCCCAGGGTACCTCATGAGAAGCTATTGGGCCACTTGGACAGAGGATGGGCCTAGCCATGTAATTAGAGATATGATAGAACTCGGCAGACTTAACCTTGTACGATAAGGAAGATACAGTCCTAGTCGGGCATGTTATATCTCTAGAAGGAAATCCCTTGGTCGTAGTCTGACTGGGACTCCTACTTTGTAACCCTGTCCCCCAGTATATAAGGGAAGGCAGGGCGCCCCCTGAGGGCAGAAGTAGAAAATCTCACCAGAGAAACCTCAAAGGAAATACACCATAACTGGACATAGGGTATTACCTCATCTCAAGGGCCTGAACCAGTATAAACCTTTCGTGTTCCTTTGCAATCCATCGAGTTTCGGTCCGACAAGTAGCCCTATATATTCATTGCTGGTGTAAAACATCGACAGTTGGTGCGCCAGGCAGGGGCTTCGTCGAGATCATCTTCATCAAGACTGATGGATCCAATCACCGGAGTCGATAGCATCAGCTCCCCAGGCAAACAATCAGCTTTGGGAACCTCGACTTCATCGCTGACAACTTTGGCAACCTCACCCTGTCCGAATCGGACTCGATCCGATCAGCCAGGAAACAAGCCAACTCTATGCCGGTCGGCCCACATAATGCTGTGGCAACCCTCATCAACTTGCTGTGGCAATCATCATCTTGTTCGGGACTCAGGACAACTCTTTCCTTCGGTGTTTGGCTCGGACTCGGCCTTGAGCCAACCAAGATCAAGCTAAGAAGGGAAGAGATCATCAATCTCCTGTACAGACTTAGCAACGCCGCGGATATCTTCAAACAACATCTGACGCAGCAAACCCGATCCCCTGGAGTTCGACTCAGATATGGCCCAGAGCCGCTCGAGATCGGATCTAGGGAGGTTAGAGTTATAATCACCCCCATCAACTATTCCAATTTCGACTCTCAGTCGGACATCACTTCGGCAAGCTTCTCTCTGCCACGAGAAATCTTCATGGTGTCCAAAGGCTCTATTCCCACTCAGGAAGCACACGACTACGCGAGCAACAAGAGGAGGAAGCCTGCCAACCGCGGGAACAACAAGAGGAAGAAGCAAGATGCCTGCACACCCGCAACGATGATCTGCGCAGGGCCGGGAGGACTGCACAACAACAAATCCTCTAAACCCAAGTCGGCGACCATGACGTCTTCATTACACCTCAACAGAACTTCGTAGCCGCTGCAACTCTACTAGATATACTGCAGTTTGGGCTTGACCACCAGGCCACCCTGACGATAGCAAGGATAAAAGCCATGATCACCACTGCTGCATGCCAGCAGCATCAACAGTCGGGCGACACTCTCATACAGACCAACAGGTCGGCTTCT
This sequence comes from Oryza meyeriana var. granulata, assembly GCA_003991445.1. NCBI lineage: Eukaryota > Viridiplantae > Streptophyta > Magnoliopsida > Poales > Poaceae > Oryza > Oryza meyeriana. Next base: position 138,733 of record RYFJ01003510.1, on the reverse strand, counting down.
CCAATGGCAGTCTCATCCGCCTCAACGCAACGCCGAGTGGCCGGCTCCAGTCAGTCGCACACGGAGTCACGCCAGACATCACTCGGCAACCCCAACAACAAACGGCGGTGTCAAAGCGACCATCGGGACAACCAGGATCTCCAAGGCCCACTACGGCATGACCTTCGGTAGGGTATCAACGCTTGGCATCGTGAACGAGAGGAAGACAAGCAAAACCGACTAGAGGATGAGAACAAGCACTTCGGCCTCCACCACGAGCGGTGTCACCGCTGTAGTCGGAGTCAGAGTCCTCACACAGATGAAGGTGTATTGGCCTTCACCCATGAGCTGCAACAAGTCGACTGGCCATCAGGTTTCAAGCCGACTGGAATTGAAAAATACGATGGGAAGACCAACCCCAAGTCTTGGCTCATAGTCTACACTCTGGCGATCCGAGCAGCCAGAGGAGATCACAAAGCCATGGCTAATTACCTACCAGTCACTCTAGCCGACTCGGCGAGGACATGGTTAACGGGACTTCCCAATCAATCAATTAGCTCTTGGGGAGAACTCCGGGAACGCTTCATTTCTAACTTCTAGGGAACATACGAGAGGCCATCTTCCGAGTACGACCTATATCAGTTGCAACAAAGGAAGAATGAGTCTCTTCATGACTTCATCAAGAGGTTTTCTAAGAAGAAGAATTCAATCCCGAAGATCAAGGACGAGGTCGTCATCGCCGCCTTTCGAAAAGGAGTCAAAGACATCCCGTTCATCGCTAAATTCACTCGGAAGCCTCCCAACTCTGTCAAAGCTCTATTCAACATGGCGAACAAGTACGGCGACTCGGCCGACACTGTTGCTGAGGCCCTTGATGACAAAAAGGCACCCTGACTGAAGGAGCGGAAGGACACCGATGATGTGGCCCCAACTAAGGCTGGGAACCGCAATCATAAGTCAGACGGCTTCATTGTGGCAGTCGGTCACAATAGTCTTTGACTTTCAACAACTGGAGATTATCAAAATGACAAATGACATGTTCGGGGGCTCATAAGCTCAACTGCAAGGATGGCATCCCCACTCACAAATACCGAACAGTTAAGTCACTTTTTGATAAATATTTCTTCACTCGGCCTCACCAATGCCGCAGCCGCTTACACCTAATAGGTGTACAGGCTGTATATTTTTCTGTTTTTTCTCTTAATGATTCCAAAAGTACTCGAGTAGCATAAATTCCAATCCGTGAAACTTTGCTCCATGAAAGACGAACTCAAGTAACCCAAAACGCATGTCTAGGAAAGAGCCATGAGCCAACTCCCAATGCTAGGGGGCTATGACTAGTTGGGCAGAGTGCTTAAATGAAAGGGGTTAACTACTTGGGGAAATTAATATCAATAAGAGGAAGAATACGTATTTACATATATTGTAAAATACATAAATTTTCTTCAGTGATTGTTTTCATCATCAAATGCTACTCGTCCGATATGTTTATAATGCATGGCCAGTTCTGGATACGTGTGACAGGAACTCAGGGCTATGATCCTATCTCCTACGCTCGGGGGCTGGACCAGTCTACCAAGATATGCTTGGAATGCTCCACGAGGGCTACTGACCGAGTACTTATGCCAGTCAGGACGTCATCTTCCCTGGCTACGCTCCATGTGAGCTAACAACCAACCTCTGGTGCTAGTCAGGGCTTGGGTACCACTGGGCTAGGTGAGGTACGCCCCATGAGGGTCGCCAGCTGAATCCTATGCTAATGCTAGGTTCGGGTACCTTATTCGGTCACAACTTTGCTGGGTAAGGTACGCCCCATGAGGGTTGCAAGCCGAATCCTATGCTAATGCAAGGTTCGGGTACCTTATTTGGCTAATAACCAACCTCCGGCGCTAGTCAGAGCTTGGGTACCACTCGGTTGGGTAAGGTACGCCCCATGAGGGTCGCCAGCCGAATCCTATGCTAATGCAAGGTTCGGGCATCTTATTCGGCTAACAACCGACCTCCGACGACAGTCAGGGCTCGGGTACAACTCCGCTGAGTTGAGTATGCCCCACGAGGGTTGCCAGCCAAATCCTACGAGATTCGGGTACCTTATTCGGCTAATATTTTGCCAGGTTGGGTATGCCCCATGAGGGTCGCCAGCCGAATTCTACGAGATTTGGGTACCTTATTTGGCCATAATTTTGTTGGGTAGGGTACGCCAGCCGAATTCCATGCTAATGCAAGGTTCGGGTACCTTATTCGGCTTTACCAAAGTCAGAGAAGACCTATATCGTCAAAGCGCATCCGGAGTTCTCATGCACTACATCACACCGAAGGAGGGCAAGCAGATCCTGCAATATACCTACTTAGGCATCCGTGGCAACCATGGTGCATCCAGAACATAAGTCGGAAAGGCTTGCGGACAAAGATTCCTCCGGCTGATTGCCATTACCAACGCTGGAGTACTCATCTTGACATGCGAAGGATGCCAATTTTATAGGGCTACGCTGGGTAGGTCGGTTCAGGTCGGCTTATTCGGTAGTAAGCCACAAGATATGAGTTTCTATAGTAGCATGCTCAATCTGGGCCGCTCGCTGGCTGTGTTAAAATCACAGTGCTAGTGCTACTCACAGAAACCGATTAAATAATCAGACATACTTCATGTTAAGACTATAGCCGGGTGTATACATTCGAGTATCTGCATTATTTACCAGGTATTGAGGATATATCCTTATAAGGATCACAAGCTAGCCTCCGTTAAAATTGGGGATGCAGGTATCTCTCAAGTACACCTAACCACATATTGGGTTAAAATCCATGGAGTGGTACTCGGCTTACATGCTTAGCCAACAATTGCCACGAGCAAACATTCTTCCAGCTGACATGAAACTGAAGAGTCTAATTTCCGAGTAACATATTACTTGGGAAAGACTATAAAATCATTCTAGCTGACATGATGCTGAAGAGTCTCATATACTAGTAGTGCACTACTCATATGCAGTCAGGGGCTACACCTAATAGGTGCGTCTATTTGGCGCACACTATTCACATTTCTACTCGCTGCCAGCTGACATGAAGCAGGACTCGGGAGAAGAAGCACTCAGACAAAAAGTACTCAGGAGCAATGCACTCAGGAATTTTTCACCGTGGAGGATGAGCACTCGACATCAGCTGTGACTCAACTATGAAGGTCTCAAGGGCTGCTGTCAATGCCATGGGCTCGAGGTACCTCATGAGAAGCTATTAGGCCACTCGGACAGAGGATGGGCCTAGCCATATAATTAGAGATATGATAGAACTCGGCAGACTTAACCTTGTATGATAAGGAAGATACAGTCCAAGTCGGGCATGTTATATCTCTAGAAGGAAATCCCTTGGTCGTAGTCCGACTGAGACTCCTACTTTGTAACCCTGTCCCCCAGTGTATAAGAGGAGGCAGGGAGCCCCCTAAGGGCAGAAGCAAAAAATCTCACCAGAGAAACCTCAAAGGAAATACACCACAACTGGTCATAGGGTATTACCTCATCTCGAGGGCCTGAACCAGTATAAACCTTTCGTGTTCTTTTGCAATCCATCGAGTTTCGATCCGACAAGTAGCCCTATATATTTATTGCCGGTGTAATACATCGACAGAGAACATACACTACAAGCCTAGCCGTTTCCCACGCTGGCTTGTGGTATGTACGAATAATTGCCCAAGGGGTTCCCGTGAACTGGTCCTTAATTGCCATGGGTGCGACCAGTAGAACCATGCACCCACAGCCCACCATTTAGGCCAAATTTTAGTAGTTTAATATCAACGTATCCAAAGTTCCATTTCCCAACATAGAGTCGAACAACAAATGTAAATAAAAGCATTTAATTCCCCATGTGAGCTAATAGTCTCTAAGCATGGCTAAGCATCCTAAAAGTATTCACTAGTCATATTATTACCTAGCTACAAAGGTATATAGGAGGAATCAACTCATAGCAATTAAAATTGCATCCATATAGGTCAACCTTCCCACATGAAATAATGAAAGTATGCATGTTTATTAATTTAAAAAACATTTTGCAATAAATGGGTACAATATGATCGAGGAAAACAATGTAACTTGCCTTGCTCTGGCTCTACAAACTCCGTAACGACTTCGTAATAAACGGGAGGATTGACTGTGTCGGATTCTATATTAAACAAAGCACAAACAATTAAAAAAGTACATATGGGCACCGAAATAGGGGCTAAAAGTATTTTTAATAGTTTCATGGTATTTTTTGGATTTAATGAAATTTGAATGGAATTAATCAAAGCTTGTATGAATTAGTTATGAATTTTTAAAGTTCACTGTGTTTTTAGTATACAAAAATAATTCTTTAATGATTTATTGTGCAATTAATCTGATTATGGCGTTAGTGGACCACGGGGCCGGCGCCGATAGGTGGGGCCCACAGCTCAGTGACACCAAGGGGATAGCGCACGGTGGATCATGTCCACCGTGGCCCGATGGAAGCTGGCCACGTGGTTGCCGACATGGCAGCCACGTCGGACCGAGAGGCTGACGCGGCACTGACGTGGTGAAGGAGCAGGCGTCCGCGGGGCGTCACGCGAATGGCCCTGATCTGCCAAGGCAGATCGGACGGCTAGGGACAAAGGGGGCTTGCCCTCGCCAGCGCGGCCGCGCCGTGACGGGGCGAGCGGCCCGATGGTCACTGCCAGTGACCATCCAGCCCCCTGGAGAGCGGTGGTGAGTGGCGGAGGTGATGAGAGGGTACCTCACCAAGGAGCGATGATGATGGAACGACGGAGAATGGCAGCTGTGGGCACCCCGGAAGTGCATTATGGAGAGTAATTATTATGACAACGTGAAATATCTAGATGGATGGGGTCTCGAATAAAAACCGAATAAATGCGGTAACCATCCATCCTCATCGCAGCCTTGCCATAATCTTTACCCACTCACAATACAAATCCAACGCGCCGAATTCAGAAATAAAGAGATATTTGGAGAGTTGATTCACCAGTCCCAAACGGCAAAGTGTGCCCGTCAAACCACACGAAGGTGGCGATCAAACACAATACACACTTCTAGGGACATGGTCTACAATTGAATCAACATCCATACATCTCATCATTTCTAAATTCATACTCATGTTCAGCTAGTCCCCAGGAAAGCGACTAACTTCACACTTTCATTGCAAGCAATTGATAAACATCACAATTACTCTAAATATGGATAAACGAGCAGCAGAGTTATATATATTACATAGAGGGCTCACACCCTAATTCATCACAAAGTGACACAAAAGATAGCAGCGAAAAATATAAACATCAAGGATAAAACCAGTGGTGCCATAACCAAACCACAGGGCAACCAACTGGGGATAGAGCTTAACTCCAACTATACATTATCCTCGCCACCCTCGGGGGGATAACAGTAGACCACATCAATGTCATTGTTGTCCTCACCTGAAAGATGCAGCGTGAGTACACAAGTACTCAGCTAGACTTATACAATAATGATAGAACAAAGGAGTAATGCTAGTCTCTACATCAAGGAGTATGGCTAGGTTGATCTGATTTTACATAAAGCTGATTTTATTGAGCAAGTAATACATTTAAAACATAAGCATTTGCGAAATAGCTCAATCTGAAAATTTAGGACAGCAAGCTTATAATTCTGAAATGTAAGTAAGAATGAGCACAAACCATGCTCTAATCATCATCCATGGGCCACCATTGCCCAATTATATATGCTACATAAGCATACCATTTTTCATGACTAAACCAAGTCATATTTAACATCAAAGCCTTTTATATAAACCCATCCATCCATGACTATCCTAAGTCATGATATAACCACATAATTCCCATAACTACATATCCCAAGTTTGATGCTAACATGACTGAGGAACACATCAAGCGGTCGTCCATAACCGTGGACACGGCTATTCGAATAGTTCTTACTCTGATCAGAGGTGTACATCTTTACCCACATGATGTGATAGAAGCCAAACGGCTACACTCTAGTTTAATCCGTACATATCTGTACCCACACTCTACACATTGAGTGCGGACTAGAGGTCACAACAAAACCTTTTTGCACGCTTAGCCCCAACCACCTAAACCACGTCTGGGCCCCCAACGACTTAGTCGTGCGTGTGTGGTGACTAAGGCAAGCTCACCGTCGCGGGAGGCACCTCCGGCCAAAACTAGGCGCGCTCGAGGTCCTCCAAAGGAAATCCCTCCTCACGACTGACGGATGGGCATAGATGGCCACAGCCTCCCGTGCTACTGAGTTAAGCCGTCCCATTCTCAGCGTGTGGAAGTACGTAAGGTTCTTGAATAGATGTCAACATGTTCGGTCCTTAATGACCCAGACGGAGCTACGTGCATCGGGGAAACACCATCCCGTCATCGCCCTATCATCCATCCAAGTCAAACATATTTTCAATTATTATTCAGAGGTTATTCTTTTCAGATTTTAACCCATCCATTCGCTTTATACTAGTTTTGAACCGATAGCTCCATCTATCGGATTTCTCTAAGTCTAGAAATAAGCATGGCTAAGCATTCGGTAAAATAAAAGTATCCCAAAGTCCTTAACCAGGGGTGACAAGGTATAAACATGGAATCAATAACCAAGGAATACAAATGCATACAAATGGGTAATATAAACTCTACCCGTTTTTCCCCATTTTAATAAGGCTGAAACATGCATATAGATATTTCCTTCACAAACAATTCGATTTATGGAAAATATAGGTTCAATATACTTAGATGCTTGCTTAGTAGCTTGTTTAGATGCTTGCCTTGCTGCAGCGAGTGGTCACTCTCAACCTCAGGTTCTTGCTCCACGTACTCCGAATTGTCTGAATCTACCGACAAAAAATAAATATGCAATAAGAACCAAATAAACATGTCTATGCAAAATAATCAATAAATGCTGTGATAAATACAGTAGGTAGGCCACATTCTAAAGTGAATTTTAGTGAAAGAATCACCTCAAAATCTTTTACGGTTTATGAGTTACAAAAATAACAAGATGAAAAGGCTGAAAATGGCAGTTTTGTAATTATTTATATTGTAACCTTAAGTTTTTATTTTTCACTGACATTTTCTATTAAGATTTCAAGAAGGCATGCATATATATATAAAAGATCATCACCTACTGGTTCCAACAAAATTAGGTTCACTGGATTTTGATTTAAATTGATTTAGTTGTGAATTTTACAAGTTTATCAAAAAGAAGGGTTAGAAATTATTTAGGTCTACTTTGGGTGGTAATTTTGTCAAAGACAATTTATCCACAGCAAAGGTTACAATTTTCTGAGTTAAACCAAAGTGGTTTCATATTTTTAGCAGTTAGGATGAATTTTCTAGAAATTTATAAACTTCTAGGTCGTAAAGAGGTATATAATAGATATTTCCATTTTTCGAGAAAAATCCTACACAGAAGTCCTCACTTTTTATTTTATAACATTAAATAGAACATTTTTATGAATCTAGAGAAATTTGGTTCACCTCAAAAGGAGTTATAATGGATTTTATAGAAATATTCTAAGTTTCTAGGCACAAAATAAGTTATTATAGTTTCATATTCTTTTATATATATTTTCTGTACAGAAGTTGTCATATTTTATTTGACAGTATTAAAGTTTACAAATTTACAGAACTAACAAAATTGGTTTCACTCAAAAAGGAGTTAAAATGGCAAAGTTATGGATTTCTGAAGTTTGCATAATTTTCTGTTGGAAAATAATTCAGTTTCTCATTTTTCTAATTCTTTCTTCTTTCCTTATTTCTCTTCTAGCCTGGGCCCACCTGTCTGCGGTACAGAGCAGAGGAGGCCAAGGACTGGCTTGCCGCTGGCTCTGTTCGCCGGCGCCGACGGCGAATGGCGGCGCGATTGGGGTTGCATCCAAAAGAGAAAAGAAAGAGGGAGACGAGGTGAACACATCGGTGTTCTTCTCATCGCCGGCGGTGGCCAGAATCGATGGCGACAACGGCGGAGGCGGTAAGTCGCCTCAGGTTGCATATGGATGTCACGTTACAGACTAAAACGATGCAGGCATGCGATATCTGAGGGACCGGAGAGGCTCACCAAAGGTCCTAGGTTACTCGGCGGTGCTGGAACGGCGGCGGTTGCTCCAGGAGAGGTCCGGCGGCGGCGGCGTGCTTCGGGACTACGTCATCGGCCTTCTCCTGGGGTTCTGCGATGTAGCCGAGTTGCCGAAAGGTTAGAGGCCTCGTAGAGATGGTCTCAGCGCGAGGATTCGGATGGAGGCTCACCAGGGAAGGAGAAAAGGACAGCGGCGGTAGTTGGCCGGAGAGGGAGAAGACGACGGCCAATCTCCTCGCTCGGGGCTTTGCAGTTCGATTCCTCTGGTCGGCGGGCTCCTGGAGGTGAGGCGACGCTGGTGGCGCAATGGCCCAGCCGACGATGCACCACGGCGGTCGGAACGGCTGCGACACCACGGCGGCGGTTCTGTACAGCAGAGAGCAGGGACGACGGCGGCTTCAGCCGGCAAACTTAGGGCCATGAAGTATGAAAATGAAATGATCAGGAGGTGATAAACATGTTCCCGTGATCGGAAGAGGATGATGCTCACCGGAGTTGAGTTGGTTTGGATCGAATGGCTGCCGGCGCCAGGGAAGATGAAGCTGTGGCCGGTTTTTCCGAGGTGGAGGTCTGGGGTTCTCTGGAGAACATGATGTGGTCGAGGAGGAGATGTCCATGGCGAGTTTGGAGGTGAAATGGACAAGGTCCTCTGGAGTTGAGCTAGGCTGGTGTGCTGGGAGGGCTGTCGACGCGTGGAAGCAAACGTGGCGCATTCCAGGCAGAGGAGCTGAGCTAGAGCGGCATCTCTGACTGGCAGGTGGGTCCTAGGAGTCAGTGGGTCCCACATGGCAGTGACAACTGAGAGAGGAGTCATCTAGAAGCTAAGTCTTGCTAGCTGTCAAGCATGCAGTCTTTACTCATATGTTTTACTAAGTTACCAAGGGGTATAAATCTGGGAATAATTACTGTGGGCAGTAGGTGGTATTGGCTAGCTCTGTGCCAAAATTCAAAGTTGTGGGACTTGTAGATTCCTCTGGAGAAAATGGTAAAGTTCGGCCAAAAATCAGTTTCTGCTGTGCACTAGTCAGAGTCAGTGAGCTTGGGACTATTATTTTATGTACAAACTTTGTGAAGATTGTACTGAAATTTTTACTGTAATTATTACACAATCTAATCCAGGTTGTGGTAAAATTTGGTGAGAAGTTAACTGATGGATTAACTCTGGAAAAGATGTCAAGAAGGCTGTCTGTAGGGAAAGTGTTCTCTGGCTTGGTGAGTACTAAACATTTGTTTGGGACACTTATTGAATTGATAAAATTTGGTAAAAATTACTGGAGATAGAGGAGAATGTGATTAACCTGCTGAAAAATTTCCATGGTTAGAAGTGGTCTGGTTCATCTTTGGTGAAATTGCAAAGTAGGGGGATTGATCCAGTTTTTCAGCAGTTTAATTTATGTCCCTAGGGCTTTGCTCCTATTATTTTATGTGACTTATTTGGGAATTAAATTGAGCCAAAATTACTGGTGGTAGGGTTCATGTTGGCACACACTTTGACAAAAGGGCTCTGTCTAATTAATCTTCATTTTCATTTGGTGAATTTTAGGAGTATACCCATTCATTTCAGCTAGCTTCCTAGTTTTACTGATTTGAGGGATTTCATTAAAGCATTTATTGAAGTGATAAAATCATGTAAAATTTACAGTGGATCAATTATGTGGGAAAATGCTTACAGGAATTTTTCCATGATTTTATGTGCAACCAAACATCTTTAGAAAATCCTCAGACTATACAAATGCATAGGTTAAGGAAAAGGATCCAGGCTGAAACTTGTTTGAATTTTAAGAGGTCTAAACTAATGAAATAAATTCTGGAAAAATTATACTAATTCATGATAAATAAGCTAGTATTTGAAATAAATTATTTCCCACATATGTTCAGTTCAACTTGATGCACGTTTAGGAGTTGGTCTAATTTTGCCGATTAGGGTTTAATATTGCCAACTTAAATTTCCATGAAGTGAAAATGCAAGAATTTAAATTGTGCATTCTACTGACAGTAGGTCATAATCCTAATTACCTGAAATTAGAATTAGAGCTGTGACAGCAGCGATCCCAAATGGGGAACGATGCAACAGTTTGGGAGCTCGGCAGCAAGGGCGCTTCGACGGCGATCGACGAGGAGGTTCCGGCGAAGGTATAGGAAGAAGTTAGGGCCAAAATGGCCAAGCGGATCGACGGGAAGACACGGCCGAAGGTCGGCGGAAGGACTTACCGAAAGGGATGGTGTCGATGCTTTGTATCGGCAATAATTAAATGGGGCTACTCGTGAGACCTAAACTTGATGGATTGTAAAGGAACACAAGATGTCAGCTTTTGGATATCCTTCTGGCTAGTTGGGGGCGTCATGTTCATGATAGCGTTGATTTTTTCTGGATTGGCCTCGATGCCTTGGTACGATACAATAAAGCCGAGTAGTTTTTCAACCCAAACGGCATAGTGACATAGCAGTATGCTCCAAACGGCGCGATGAAAGAATTCTTTAGGCAGTCTTCCTCCCTTAGGCTGATTTGGTGATATCCCGAGTAACAGTCGAGAAAGATAAGTAGCTCACACCCCGCAGTTGAGTCGACCACCTGATCTATTCTGGGTAGACCAAATGGATCTTTGGGGCACGCCTTGTTTAAGTCGATGTAGTCGACGCACATGTGCCATTTACCGTTCTTCTTCTAGACCAAGACTCGGTTTGCCAGCCAATCCGGGTGATAGACCTCTTTGATGAACCCAGCTGCAAGGAGCTTGGTTATCTCCCCGAATAGCATCTTTGCGGTCATGTGTGAAGCGCTGTAGTCATTGTTTGACTAGTTTGGCGTCTTGACGTTGAGGGAATGCTCGATCACCTCCTTTGGTACAACAGGCATGCCAGAAGGTTTCCAAGCAAATATATCCTTGTTCGCCTGGGGGAAGGTGACGAGCTTGTCTTCCTATTTGGGGTCGAGTCCAGTCCCGACAAGCGCCGTTTTGGAAGGGTCGAAAGGGTCCAGGGGGATCATTTTTGTTTCAGAGTCTACTGAGATTCCTGACTTGGATGCTTTTTTTGCCAGAACTTGATCATCCTTGCTTACTGTCGTAGCGGCTAGTCAAATGTTGTTGCACCTGACTGCTGCTTCTTGGGATTGGGCCAGCTCGCAACTCTCCTTGTCGCAGGTGAAGGCTTGGTTGACATCGCTGCGAAGGGAAAGCACTCCAGCTGGTCCTGGCATCTTGAGCATCATGTATGTATAATGCAGCATTGCCATGAATTTCGCTAGTGCTGGCCGTCCGAGTATGGCATGATACACGGTCTCGAAGCTCAAAGCAGATGTTCTCTATACGAAAGTTCTCCCACATGCCGAATGTAATTGGTAGAGTTATCTGTCCGAGTGGAGTGGAAGATAGGCCAGGGATTACCCCGTGGAAGGGCGATATACTTGGCCGTAGCTCGGAGCGAGGGATCTTCATCTCGTCAAGTGTTTTGGCGAACAGAATATTGAGAGCGTTTCCTCCATCGATGACAACCTTCTTTAATTTGATGCTTCTGATGACTGGGTCCAGGACGAGTGGATAGCGTCCTAGATGAGTGACCCAATCAGGGTGATCCGCGCCGTCAAATGTGATTGGCGTTTCTGACCAACGCAAGTACTGGGTGGCGTCTGCAGAGACCAAGTTAACTTCACATGCTGTGAGCTTCTGCTTCCTCTTGGACTCGTATGTAGTCGGCCCTCCAAAGATGTGGTTGAGCTTAGCCTGGGGATCTTGGTAGTCACCACTTGTACTCGGATCTGGCTTGTCCTTGTCTTTATTTCTGCCAGATGTTGAAGTCTGCTCGGAAGCAAACTTCTTGAGCATGAAGTAGTCCTTAGCCACGTGCTTGCCCTTTGGGTGGAAAAGGCATGGCCCGTTCATCACTTTTTGGTACTCGTCTGTCCTCAGGGGTCATGGCTGAGTACGCTCTACAGTAGCCACCACATTATCCGACTTGCGCTTGCGGTTGCCGGACTTGTTCTGTGCAAGCTTGTTGTTGTCTTTTTTGTCCTTCTGTCAGGGCTCCTTCTTGTTGTCTAGGGCCTCAGCAACTGCGTCGGCCGAGTCGGCGTATTTGTTCGCCATGTCAAATGGAGCCTTGACAGAAGAGGGAGGTTTCCGAGTGAACTTGGCAATGAATGGGGTGTCCCTGACTCCCTTATGGAAGGCGGCGATGACGACCTCGTCCTTGATCTTTGGGATTGAATTCCTCATCTCTGAAAACCTCTTGATGAAATCACGAAGAGACTCGTTCTTCCTTTGATGGCACTGATACAGGTTGTACTCGGAAGATGGCCTCTCGTACGTCCCTTGGAAATTTCCGATGAAGCGTTCCCGAAGTTCTCCCTAGGAGCCGGTTGATCTCTTAGGAAGTCCTGTTAGCCATGTCCTCGCTGAGTTGGCTAGGGCGACTGGGAGGTAGTTAACCATGGCCTTATGATCTCCTCCAACAGCTTGGATTGCCAAAGTGTAAATTATGAGCCAGAACTCGGGGTTGGTCTTCCCATCATATTTTTCAATTTCAGTCTGCTTGAAGCCTAACGGTCGGTCGACTTGTTGCAGCTCATTGGTGAAGGCCGGTACACCTTCATCATTGTGAGGACACCGACTCCGACTGCGGCGGTGAAACCGCTCATGGTGGAGGCCGAAGCACTCATTCTCGTCTTCTAGTCAGTGATGCTCATCTTCCTTGCATTCGCGCAGTCGTGCATTGATGTCTTGTCGAAGGTCACGTTGTAGTCGGCCTCGGACATCTCGATTATCCCGACGGTCGTCTTGATGTCAGCGCTGCCGATCATTATTGTGATTGCCGAGTGACTAGAGCCGGCCGCTCGGCATCGCGTTGAGGCAGATGAGATCGCCATTGGAGAAGCTGCCCTGTTGGACGGTATGAGAGTGTCACCCGACTATTGACGCTGCTAGCATGCAGCAGCGGTGATCATGGCTTTAATCCTTGCTATCGTCGGGGTGGCCTAGTGATCAGGTCCAAACTGCTGTGTATCCAGTAGGGTTGCATTGGCCATAACGTTCTATTGAGGAGTTACGAAGACGTCGTGGTCGCCAACTTGGGTTTGGAGGGTTTCCTGTTGAGTAGTCCGCCCGACCTTGTGCAGATTGTCATTGCGAGCATCCTCCTGTTGTTCACATAGTCGGCGGGCTTCCTCTTCTTGCAAATCGCGTAGTCGGCATGCCTCCTGAGTAGGAGTTGAGCCCTTGGATGTCATAAAGACTTCACATGGTGGCGAAAAGCCTACCGAAGTGCTGTCCAACTGAGAGTCGGAGTCGGAATAGTTGAGGGGGTAATAACGACCATGACCTCCCTAGATCCAATCTCGAGTGGCTCTGAGCCGTATCCAAGTTGAATTCCAGGGGATCGGGTCTGCCGCATCACGTGTTGATTGAAGTTATCTGCGGTGTTGCCGAGTCCGAACAGGAGATTGATGATCTCCTCCTCTCTTAGCCCAATCTCGATCGGCTCAAGACCGAGTCTAAATCAAACATCGAAGGAAAGAGTTGTCCCTTGACTCAGGCATGTTGGAGATCACTGTAGCATGTCACTGAAGATCGCTGCAACGTTGCATAGGCCGACCTGCGTGGAGTCGGCTTGGTCCCTGGCCGACCGGTGCGGAGTCGACTTGGTCCCTGGCCGTTCGGATCGGATCCGAGTCAGACAGGGTAAGGTTGCCGAATTCGTTGGCGATGAAGTCGAGGCTCCCAAAGTTGATTGTTTGCCCAGGGAAGAAGTTGGTGCCGTCGACTCCGGTGATTGGATACATTAGGCTTGTTGAAGATGATCTCGCTGAGGCCCCTACCTGGCGCACCAACTGTCGATGTTTTACACCGGCAATAAGAATATGGGGCTACTCGTGAGACCTAAACTTGATGGATTGCAAAGGAACACGAGACGATTTATCCTGGTTCAGGCCCTCGAGGTGAGTTAATACCCTACTTCCAGCTATTGTGTATTGCCTTTGAGGTTTCTCTGGTGAGATTTTGCTATGCCCTCGATGGGGCACCCTGCTTCCCCTTATATACCGAGGAGACAGGGTTACAAGGTAGGAATCCCAGTCGGACTTCGACCAAGGGATTTCTTTCTAGGAATACAACGTGCCTGACTAGGACTATATCCTTTCCTTGTTGTGCAAGGTAATATATGCTGAGTCCTATTGTATCCCTAATTATAAGGTTAAGCCCATCCTCTGTCTGAGTGGCCCTAATGCTTCTCATGAGGTACCCAGGGCCCATGGCCTCCACAGGGTATCCTTCACTCCTTTGCGGATGGCAGCGGTGACGACCTTGTCCTTGATTTTAGGTATTGAGTTCCTCTTCTCGAAGAACCGCTTGATGAAGTCACGGAGGGACTTGTGTTTTCTTTGATGGCACTGGTATAGATCATACTCGGATGATGGCCTCTCATAGGTTCCTTGGAAGTTAGCAACGAAGCGTTCACGAAGTTCCCCCTAGGAGCCAATTGACCGCCTAGGAAGCCCTGTCAACCATGTTCTTGCCGAGTCAGCTAGGGCGACTGGCAGGTAGTTGGCCTTGTGATCACCTCCAGCTGCACGGATAGCCAAGGTATATACGGTCAGCCAGGACTCCGGGTTGGTCTTGCCGTCGTACTTCTCTATACTAGTCGGCTTGAAGCCAGATGGCTAGTCAACTTGTTGTAGTTCATGAGTGAAGGCTAGAACTCCTTCATCTGGGTGAGGGCTTCGGCTTCGACTATAGTGATGAAACCACTCGTGGTGGAGGCCGAAGCGCTTGTGCTTGTCTTCAAGTCAGCGGCGTTCATCCGCCTCGCGTTCTCAATGTCGAGCGTTGATGTCGTGGCAGAGGTCCTGTTGTAGTCGTCCCCGAGTGTCCTGGTTATCCCGGCGGTCATCATGATGATACCACTGTCGGCCGTTGTTATGGTTGCCAAGAGACATATGATGGGACTCTGAGTGGTGCTGACCAAAGCTAGCTGCTCAGTGTCAGGTTAAAGCAGATGAAGTCACAGCATCTAAAGCCGTTTTGTTTGATGGTATGAACATATCTCCAGATTGCTGTTGCTGTTGACGTGCTGCAACAGTTATCATGGCCTTGATCCTTGCGATGGTTAGCGTGGCTTGGTGCTCAGGCCCGAGCTGCAAGGCGTCCAATAGTGTGGCAGCGGCCACAACGTTCTGCTGTGGAGTCACAAAGATGTCATGGTCACACACTCTGGTCTGGAGGATCTCTTGCTGGGCAGTGCGCCCAACTTTTGTGGGACCTCAACACAGGACCCTCTGTGTATACGTCCTAGCCCAAGATCACGCTAGCACACACAGTCACAAGAATAATATCACAGCCACCATCACGAAGGAAAACAAACTATTTATTAATAAATTGACTGTGATAAGCCTTATGGCTAAAGTTCACATTTATTCTGCCACGAATGGCCTAAAGAAAACAAGATAGCAGTGAAAATAAAATAAATGCGTAGAAGCTCCATTTAACATGTCACAGGCAGTCAACTGGGGCACACGGCCTATTCCTCGTCTCTAGCAGTAAAGTCCTCCAAAAACAGCGGACACCTTTCTTCTGGAATTGGGGGGAATTGCAAGGTGAGTACATGTAATACTCAGCAAGTGCACAGCTGACAAAGAAAGGCTAAGGCTATTTTGCATAACACAGCAGTTGCATTTATAAACCTTTTATAATAGAGTTCAAAAACAACATTTAAAATCATGGGTATTACAACCCAACCATCCACATAGGATCTGTCCACACAGGACCACATAGCTAATTACATTTTTCTGCACACAGCATCATTACCATCCCTTGTTTTCGCAAACTACCCCTCATTAGAATTCACCGAGCATGTCCATGATCGCGGACGCGGCTATTCGAATAGATTAGTTAAACACTCTGCAGAGGTTGTATAGCTTTACCCACAAGATACATCATCCTCTTAACGGCCATGCGTAAATATCACACTTCTCATTGTGTGCGGCCAAGGAATCTGTAACAAGGCTTTTTAGAAACTCTGCCTCAACACTATCTTCCCCCATGAGCCACCTTTCCCTCACACAGAGAAGAAATTACCCATGGCTAACCATAAAACCTTTCATCTAACAACCTGGGCCGGCAGTGCCAAGACTCAAAATCCTACTGGGCCAGGTCCTTCCCACTAGGGCATGTGGTTGTACGTTAGGCTCAGATCATTGACTTATGAAGTGAAGTCCTTAACTGACCAGGACAACTTGCCAAAACTACAGTAGCACACAGCTTCATATTAGGCTCACATAGAGACCTAATCTGGTAAGGATCACACAGATACCTTAACCCCTTACTAGGTTCACACAGAACCACCCATCACCCCAGTCCAAAACATTTTATCCGCCCATTATTTACTACACGGTGCAACACATGCTACTGGAAAGATAGCACATAGCCACACAGCTCAATTAAAACAGTGATAAATATATCATTAATCATCATTATATTTTGCTTGTAAAATAACTTGAGCGGGGCTAAGCAATTACTACTCTACCCTGAGTTGACCCCTATGTTCAACTCACAAAGACTAGGGTGACAAGGTATCCACAGGATATTCAATAATCAAAGGCATGAAATGACAACAATTAGGTCATGCTACCATCGATAATTTATATAATAAAATCATGCACGTTTCACAATAAAACAATTTATAAATTAGGTCCAATATGTTCAAAGGGTACACTTGCCTTGCTCCAAGTACTGTCCTTGCTCGGCGTCTTCTGAGGCGAACTGCTCCTCGGCTTCCGCGTCTATACGTTCGTAACAGGAAATAAATAAATAACAAGAAAACATCCTAAATAACATCAATTAAAATAACCAACTGAACCAGGAGGTAGAGCTCGATTTTAGAAGAATTTAGAAAAAAGAACGGATCGAATCAGAGTCCGAATGGATGAGATATGAACTCCGGAAGTTTAGAATCAGGAAAAATCCAAGAAAAAAGAGAAAAAATATTCCTGGAATATTCCCTGGATTTTAAATTCGGAAATTGAATTATTTTTGTGAAGGAAAAGGAACGGAAACCACCGGTCAATGAGATGGTGTACGACGGACTCGGTCTATGGACCAGAAGAATTAAGAGGTGTGGTGGACAGGATGACGTAGATGCCACGTAGCGACACGTGTACTGAATGGGGTGATGTGGCGACGATGTGGCGAGATTTAGGATTAGGACAATCTAGGGCTAAGATTAATCTAGGAAAATTCACTGTGTAGATCAACAGGAAAAAAAACAGCCGCGCGGCCCACTGGTCACAGTCTCATGCCCCAAGCGGCTGTCGATTGCTTCGGCTCGGCCTGGGCGGCGGCGCGGGATGGCGCAGGGGCAGCGAACCGGCGGCGGCGGCGCGGCGGCGTCGGCGTCGGCGGCTGGAAGCAAGAGGCGGCTCGGCGGCGGCGAACAGAGGCGGCTCGGCGTTGGTGTCGGTGGACCGGCATCGGCGGCGGTCCGACATCGGCGGCAGCAGGGCCGGGGACGGGGAGGAGAGGCGAGGACGGCGTCGGCGGGATGGGAAGCCGGCGCAGGGTGTCGGCGGCGGACGGCGGCGTCGTCGGCCGAGACCCGGAGGCAGGCGAAGGAGACGACGGGTCGGCGGCGACGGCGTCGGCGGGCAGCGGACAGAAGGTGGCTCGGCGGCGTTGGCACCGGCTGGGGAAGGGAGGCCGGCGACGGAGGGAGGCCGGTGCAGGGGCGGTGCTCACCGGCGGCGTCGGGGCGTCGGCGCAGCTCTGGAGGGAGAAGAGGGCGGCGGCGGTGGCTTCGGAGGAAGATGGCGGCGGCGGCGACTTTGGAGGAAGAGGAACAGATGACGGCGGCGTCGGCGGCTTCGAAAAAAGAGGAAAACGACACCGGCTGTGCACACATACATATATATATCGGCGGCTCGGCGCGGTTAGGGCTGTTGCTGTTACTCCTGGCGAGGGCCCGGGCACGGGCGCAGGACGTGCGAGGGCCTGGGCACGGGCGCAGGCTGTGCGAGGGCCTGGGCACGGACGCAGGCGCGGATGAGGGCCCGGGCACGGGCACAGGCCATGCGAGGGCCCGGACACGGGCGCAGGCCGAGCCGATCCGGACAAAGCGAAAGCAACGGTCTGGATAACGGCCTGGCGAGATGCTCGGGCGAGGAGATCAACGGCGACTGAGTTCGTGGCCGCACGGAGCGCGCAGCTGAGCGAAGTGCGTGGCGAGCGTGGCCTCGTCTTCCTTGTATGTAGGATCGAAATTTCTTTTTAGCCTATAAGTAGATGATAGTAAATAGGTTTTCATTTCAATTGAAATAGACACAGAAAATTGCCCCAAAATTCCCCTTGCGACCTGCTCTGTTTTCTTCCTCTGTTTCTTGCTCTATTCTTTGCTTGCCGGAAGTTTGCCGGATCCGCTATAGTGCACCCGCTAGGTGTTCGATCGTTGGTTTTCGCTAACAAGTGGTATCAGAGCTCTCAGGTTTGGGACTGATCTGACGCCATGTCGATTGTCACGGCGGAAGTGGCAAGGGGGAGCTCAGGGAGAGCATTCCTCTACCCACAACTCACTGCAACCAACTACACCAGTTGGGTGATCCGGGTGCAGGCGATGATGGAGGATCAAGGCGTATGGGAAGCAATCGAGCTGGCCGGAGCGGTCGTCGACGCGAGGAAGGACAAGAAGGCGAAGTCCCACTGCTGCAATCGCTCCCTGAAGATCTCTTGATGCAGGTGGCGAAGAAGCGGTCGGCGAAGGAGGTGTGGGACTGCCTCAAGACGAGGTTTGTCGGCGCGGATCGTGTTCGCAGCGTGCGCTTGCAGACGCTGAAGGCTAAATTCAGCGGCATGTGCATGGCCGACGGGGAATCACTGGACCAGTATGCTGGGCAGATCATAGCCATGGCGGTCCGGCATTCTGAGCTAGGTGCGACACTGAACGACGCTGCCATGGTGAAGAAGTTGTTTGACACCGTCCCGGAGAAATTCATCAGCCTCGTGGCCGGCATCGAACAATTCTACAACCTCGAAGATATGGCGTCGAAGAGGCTGTGGGTCATCTCAAGGCCTACGACGAACGCACGCGCAAGAAGAAGGGCGCCATTGGTGGCCTCGCCGCCGATGGGCAAGTGCTCCTCACTCAGGCTGAGTGGGAGGCGCGCTTCAAGAAAGACGGCGGCAAACCATCGTCGGCACAGAAGAACAAGGCGGACGGAGGTAGCCGCGGCCAAGGCGGACGCAGGCGCGGCAGAGGGCGCGGTACAGGTGGCCACGACGGCGCGCCTCGCAACTCTGGGGGCGGCGGTGCCCGCGATAAAAGGCACATTAAGTGCTTCAACTGCGATGAGTACGGACACTACTCCACGAAGTGCCCGCACCCCAAGAAGAAGAAGGCGGAGGCCCATCTTGCACAGACCGAGGACGTCGGACCAGCGCTGCTGCTCGCGGTGACCGAAACCGAGATGGCGCAGCCCATGTCGGCGCAAGTGGCGCACTCAGGCCTGGTCGTGCACGAGGAGCGTGTCTGGCCACGCCTGTTGTTGGTAGAGGGCGGCGACGCCGCTGGAGACGTCCGGTACCTGGACAACGGTGCCAGTAACCACATGACGGGAGATCGCCTCAAGTTCCGAAAGCTGGATGAGACGATCACGGGGCGAGTCAAGTTCGGCGACGCCTCTACGGTGCAGATCATGTGGAAGGGATCGATTCTTTTCTCCTGCAAGAACGGCGATCAGTGGTTGCTCGACGACGTGTACTACATTCCGAGCCTCTGCTGCAATATGGTGAGCCTGGGGCAGCTCACCGAGACTGGCCACCGCGTCGTGATGGATGAAGATGACCTGGAGGTTTATGACAAAAACCCTTGGTGCCTAGTCATGAAGGTGAGGCGCACCGCTAACCGGCTCTACCAGATTGAGCTGAAGCTGGCGCACCCAGTATGCCTGCTGACTAATCTCGAGGACCCGGCGTGGCTGTGGCATGCCCGGCTCGGACACGTGAATTTCCAAGCAATGAAGCTTTTGGTGGACAAAGAAATGGCGGCAGTAGTACCGGCAATCGTCCACCCGAACCAACTCTGCCAGGCGTGCCTGGTGGCGAAACAGATTCGCCAGCCATTCCCGGCGATGATGAATTTTCGAGCGGAGGCGCCGCTCGAATTGCTCCACATGGACCTATGTGGGCCGATTACCCCATCGACGATGGCCGGTAACCATTACTTTATGCTGATAGTTGATGATTTTTCCCGTTGGATGTGGGTGATTGTGATCAAAACGAAGGATCAAGCACTTGCGGGGTTCGAAAAATTCAAGCCCCTGGCCGAGAACACAGCCAGGCACCGCATCAAGACGCGCAGATCGGACCGCGGTGGTGAGTTCCTCTCTGGCAAGTTCGCACGCGTCTGTGAGGAGGCTGGCATCCAGCGACACCTGACGGCGCCGTACTCACCGCAGCAGAATGGCGTTGTGGAACGCCGCAATAGAACAGTGATGGCGATGGGGAATCGCACCCCATTCGAGGCCTAGACGGGAAGGAAACCACACCTAGGGCACCTGCGGGTGTTCGGGTGTACAGCTCATGCGAAGATCATGACCCCCAATCTGAAGAAATTAGACGACCGGAGTTCTCCGTTCGTGTACCTAGGGGTCGAGGAAGGAAGCAAAGCACACCGCCTGTTTGACCCACGCCGCAGGCAAATTCATGTAAGTCGCGATGTTGTCTTTGAAGAATATGTTGCCTAGAAGTGGAACGGAGTTGCAGGGGAGGCTGAATCATCAGAGTTTGTCGTCGAGGAGACCGTCGACGTCGAGGCGGCAAACGGCACAGAGGTGCCACCATCGGGCAGCGCGGCTGGCGAGCCGGCAACCCTGGTGGAATTCTTTCCACCAGGAAGGTGAGCTTACAGGGAGCCAGCGACCGAGGCAGGGGAACCTTTAACTCCACCAAGGCCGGTGGCTGGAGCTACCGACTCCGCCGGCGAACAGGCGACGCCGCAGACAGGAGGCAGCACCAACAGCAACGATGGGCCTGTTCGCTACAGGCACATTGACGACATCATGCGCGACGCCACGCGAGTCGACCTGGTGGAGGACGACACAGCTGATGAGGCGCTGCTCGCAGAGACTGAAGAGCCCTCCTGCTACCGCGAGGCGGCGGGCCAGCCGGAGTGGGAGGACGCCATGGTCTAGGAGCTAGAAGCTATCGAGAAGAACTCGACATGGGCCCTCACCGCTTTGCCGGCAGGACACAAACCTATCAGGCTCAAGTGGGTGTTCAAACTGAAGAAGAACACCGCTGGCGAAGTGATCAAGCACAAGGCCGGCTGGTGGCAAAGGGATATGTTCAACACCAAGGTGTGGATTTCGATGAAGTATTCGCGTCGGTGGCAAGGCTTGACACGGTGCGTGTGATACTCGCCATTGCCGCTGATCGAAGGTGGGAGGTGCATCACCTCGACGTCAAATCGGCGTTCCTAAATGGCGAGCTCGAAGAGGAGGTGTACGTGGCCCAGCCAAAGGGCTATGTACAGAAAGGGAAGGAGCATCTTGTGCTCAGGCTGAGCAAGGCGCTCTATGGCCTTCGACAAGCACCACGGGCATGGAACACACGTCTCGACAAAAGCTTGAAAGAGCTTGGCTTCGCACGGTGCGCGCAGGAGCAGGCGGTGTACACTAGAGGAAAGGGGCGCGCCGGCATCATCGTTGGGGTTTATGTTGATGATTTAATCGTGACAGGAGAAAATCCAAGTGAGATCATGGTGTTCAAGCAACAGATGATGGGGGAATTCGAGATGAGCGATCTCGGACTCCTCACGTATTATTTGGGGATTGAAGTGGCGTAGGGGGAGAACGGCATCGCCATCAAGCAGGCCGCCTACGCCAAGAAAATTCTGTCCCAGTTCGGGATGCTGGAGTGCAACTCAACCTCAATTCCCATGGAGCCTCGATCGCCGCTGCACAAAGACGCCGAAGGAAGTCCTGTCGACGCCACGGAGTATCGGCGTGCCATCAGGTGCCTGCAGTACCTGCTGCACACGAGGCCGGATCTGTCCTACGCTGTTGGCGTGGCGAGCAGATTCATGGAGCGTTTGATGATAATGCATTTCAAGGCTGTGAAGATGATCCTCAGGTACCTCAAGGGAACAATCGATTACGGGCTCACATTCGCGGGAGGAAGCGGTGCAGTGGAGATCACCGGCTACATCGACAGTGACTTGGCCGGTGACATTGACGATCGCTAGAGCACCGGCGGGATGGCATTCTACGTCAACAATAGCCTTGTCTCGTGGTGTTCACAGAAGCAAAAGACGGTGGCGCTCTTGTCGTTCGAAGCTGAATTCATGGCGGCCACCGTGGCGGCGTGTCACGCGCTCTGGCTTAGGGCGCTGCTGAGCGAGTTGTTTAGCGCAGAAGCAAAGCCGGTGAGACTCTACGTCGACAACAAATCAGCGATTGCCTTGATGAAGAACCCTGTGTTTCACGGGAGGAGCAAGCATATCGATACCCGTTATCACTTCATTTGTGAATGCGTCGAGAATGGGCAGATCATGATTGAATTCGTCCGGACTGAGGAACAGCGGACGGATGCACTTACAGAGGGCCTGCTGGTGGTAAAACTGGCAACAACACGGCACCTGTTGGGTGTTCGCGATCATGGTCCACACCAGGACTAAGGGGAAGTATGTTGCTGTTACTCCTGGCGAGGGCCCGGGCATGGACGCAGGACGTGCGAGGGCCTGGGCACGGGCGCTGGCTGTGCGAGGGCCCGAGCACGGGCGCTGGCTGTGCGAGGGCCCGGGCACGGGCGTAGGCCGGGTGAGGGCCTGGGCACGGGCGCAGCCCGAGCCGATCTAGACAAAGCGGAAGCAACGGTCTGGACAATGGCCTGGCGAGATGCTCGGGCGAGGAGATCAACAGCGACTGAGTTCGTGGCCGCACGGAGCGTGCAGCTGAGCGAAGTGCATGGCGAGCGTGGCCTCGTCTTCCTTGCATGTAGGATCAAAATTTCTTTTCAGCCTATAAGTAGATGATAGTTACATCATTTGTGTGTGTGAATAGGTTTTCATTTCAGTTGAAATAGACACAGAAAATTGCCCCAAAATTCCCCTTGCGACCTGCTCTGTTTTCTTCCTCTGTTTCTTGCTCTGTTCTTTGCTTGCCGGAAGTTTGCTGGATCCGCTATAGTGTGCCTGCTAGGTGTTCGATCGTTGGTTTTCGCTAACAAGGGCGGGCGGCGGTTAGGGCGGAGGAGGCCGGCGGCGCACGGGAGCAGGCCGGACAGCGCGGGCCAGGCCACGGCATGGCGCGGGTGGAGGCGGCGGCGGCAGGAGTAGGCCGGGCCGGGCGGCCAGGCGGCGCAGTGGCGTGGCGTAGGGGCAGGCCGGCCCGGCCGCGGGAGGAGGGAGGCAGGCCTTCGGCCTCTGGCCGAAGGAGGAAGAAGAGGGAGGAAAAGAGAAAAAGAAAGAAAAATAGGGGGCTGAGTGGAAAAGGAGAAAGGAAGGGAAAAAGAAAAGGAAAAAATGGCAGGGGCTTTGCGGAAATTGCTGAATTCGGATCTTTTGAATCTGTTAGAATTATTTGGAGGAATGGAGAATGAACTTGGACCTCCGGGAAACTAGGAATTTATATGGATGCGAAAATTAGAGTATGGAGTCGGGGAAAAATAAATTGGAAAATGAGCTCCACTTCCGAAATCCAAATAAACCCGATTAAGCAACGGAAACAAATCATACCGTAATTAATTATTTAATCATATTAAATCCTTTTTATTATGGAATTTTTCATTAAGCTATTTTAGGTGAATAAACCAAGGGTGAATTTTCACAATTGGACAAAAAGAACGAAAAGCAAAAAATCCGGACGTGACAAACCTACCCCCCCTTAAACGGAATCTTGACCCCGAGATTCGGACAGGCTTGGGAACAACTCGGGAAACTCAGCCCTCAGATCATCTTCACGTTCCCAGGTGGCTTCTGCTTCGGTGTGATGACTCCACTAAACCTTACAGAAACGGATAGTCTTACTCCTTGTGGTTCGCTCTATAGTTTCGAGGATCTTAATTGGATGCTCATGATATGTCAGATCTGGCTACAAATCAACTGCCTGCAATGGGGTTTCTTCTTCTGGCACTCGAAGACACTTCTTCAACTGTCAGACATGGAACACATCATGGATCCCTAACAGTGATGGCGGCAACTCTAACAGATACGCAACTTCTCCTCGACGAGCAACGATCCGGAACGAACCTACATACCTCGGGGCAAGCTTTCCTTTCACTTGAAACCTCTTGGTTCCTCTTAATGGGGTTACCTTCAAATAGACATCGTCCTCCTTTTTGAAAGTTAAATCCCTGCGACGGTTGTCTGCGTAACTCTTCTGTCGAGACTGAGCTACCTTTAATCTATCCCTGATCAAAGCAACTTTCTCTTTGGCTTCGCGGATCACATCGGGTCCAAAAACCATTCTTTCTCCTGTCTCATTCCAATTCAAAGGTGTTCTACATGACCGCCCATATAAAGCTTCAAACGGTGACATCTGTAGACTCGCCTGATAGCTATTGTTGTAGGAGAACTCGGCATAGGGTAAATTCTTATCCCAACTAGAAGCATAGGCTAAAGCACAAGCTCGAAGCATATCCTCCAAAATCTGATTAATCCTCTCTGTTTGCCCATCCGTCTGTGGGTGATATGCGGTGCTGAAATTGAGACGAGTACCCATTGCCTCATGCAAAGCATGCCAAAAGCGAGAGGTAAATTGGGTCCCTCGATCTAAGACTATCATGCAAGCACACTATCCGATTCACATATAGTTCTGCCAACTTGTCACCTGAATAGGTTACTTTGACTGGAATAAAGTGAGCAACTTTGGTGAGACGATCCACAATAACCCAGATGGAATCATATCCTGACTGAGTCTTGGGCAAACCTGTGATAAAATCCATGCCAATCTCATCCCACTTCCATTCTGGTACCTTCAACGATTGTAAAAGTCCAGCGGGTCGTTGGTGTTCTGCCTTGACTCGCTGGCACACATCACAAAGTGCTACATACTCTGCAATCTCTCGTCTCATGCTAGGCCACCATAATTTGCCCTTGAGGTCTTGATACATCTTGGTACTACCAGGATGGATGGACAAACAGGACTCATGTGCCTCTGACAAGATAAGCTTCTTGAGTTCAGGCTGATCCGGCACAACCAACTTCTCCTGTAGCCATATAATACCATTCTCATCTTCAACAAATCCTATGGCTTTTGCTTTCTTCATGTTGAGTTTGATTTCTTTGACATTTGCATCATCCTTCTGTTAACGCCAAAATTTGGTATGGCTCTGTATCAGATTCGATTAAGAAGAAAATTACAGTTAACTAACGGAAGTTGAACCAGAAGAGACCGAATCCAGGAAGAAGCCGTGAAGACCACAGTATGGCAGTTAATTACTGTATCTATTAATTAGGCAAGTGCTAGTGTCTATCTGCAGGAAACCTGATCTCGTGTCTGATCGGGTCCTATTAGTGTTTCCTTTTGTAATTAGGAAATCGTGTATCGTGTCCAATAAGGACTCGTATCAACTCGGGGTATAAATATGTATGCCCGGGTGCTTTGTAAGATATCTACATCAATCAGATCAATACAATTTTGGCGCATCGCCACCCCTTCGACGAGTTCTTGCTTCTCGAGCCGGGCTGCATCGGTTAAGTTCGACCTCCTGCGAGAGGGTAAGTCTCGTCACCCCGGACACCGCATCGGCTAGGACTTCCTCGGTTAAGTCCGATATTCTAGTCGGTTCACAGTGGACGGCTTACCACGATATATCTATTTTATCTATGGCTGCATCAATTTAGTTTGACCTCATAGATCGACTAGGTATATCACATCACGCGTGCGCAGATCATATCGGCTTACTAGGAGCGAATTATCATTAGTTTGTGCTGCATCGGTTGGGTTCGACCTACTAAACTGCCAGTGATAAATCATTCCTGCTAGGTTGATATTTCGTGCGCAAGCGTCTTGTCGGGATGTATAGCCGATAAGTTATCATGTTTTACATCACGATCGCATTAGATCTATCGGTTCGTCAGGTCTTGTTATCATCATCAGTCTGTGCTGCAACGGTTGAGTCCGATCTACTAGACTGTTGGTAATAACTTTACTCTTAATAAGCCGATGGGTTTTTTGCGATGTTTTATCGGAGTGCTTAGCCGATAAGTTATCTTTATATCCAGCCAATTTGTCACAAATATTTAGAAAACCGCTGCTAACTCGGGCGCGAGCACGAGCGAGGACCCAGGTACGAACAGCAAGCAAGTACCCGGGCGCAAATAGCAGGTAAGAACCCGGGCACGAGCACAGGCGAGGACCCGGGTATGGGCACGGACAGTAGGCGAAGATCCGGGCACGGGCATGAGCAAGGGCCCGGGCACGGGTGCGGGCAGCACCTCTGAGGCGGCACTAGCAATTATAATTGCAATCGGCTGAAGTTTATTCAATCCATTTATTTACATCTTTTGTCTATTTATTTTGTCAGTTTACAGCCGATTTTCGAGCATCCCTTCGATGATCGGCTAGTTTGATATTTGTTTATTATTATGTTACTGTTCATGCCATCATCGGCTTCCAGTCGATGTATAAGTGCTACAGTTCATATCGGCCATCGGCCGATGAGACGAGTCAAGATCGGCTTCCAGCCGATTGGCTCATTGATTTAACACTTCCATCTCCTTGTCAATTGCAGGGTCAAATTGACTGGCACGCCTACGAACCTCAAGATTTTAGGACCTGCACTAGAGTGAAGCAAATCTCCCAGGCCTTCGCGTGTCTCTAGGCGCCGAACGGCCCCCGGCGGTTTTCGGCGTCAACACCTTCTGAGCTTCTTTGATTTGGTCTTCCAAGGTGGGTCTGACCTCTAGGTTAGCCACATACCCTTCTAGCACTATCTCCAAACTCAACCTTTCAAACTCTTGAAAGAGTGATATTTGGCTCTCTTGAATTTCCAAGGTGCTGCAGTAAACCTTCCTGCTTAGGGCATGAGCAACAACATTTGCCTTGCCTGGGTGGTAGTAGATTCCCACATCATAATCCTTGATCAGCTCTAACCATCTTCTCTATCTCAGATTCCGGTCATGCTGGGTGAAGATATACTTTAGACTCTTGTGGTCTGTATACACCTCACATCGGTTACCTATCAGGTAATGCCTCCATATTTTCAGTGCGTGTACCACTGTGGCAAGCTCCAAATCATGGGTTGGATAATTCTCCTCATGTGGGCGTAGTTGTCTTGAGGCATAGGCAACCACTTTGCCTTCCTGCATTAGAACACAACCAAGTCCTGTACGAGATGCATCATAGTAGATGTGAAACCCTTTGTGGATATCGGGCAAAACCAACACTGGTGCTGATGTCAAACTCTTTTGCAAGGCTTCAAAGCTGCGTTGACACTCTGGTGTCCATACAAACTTCTTCTCTTTCTTCAACAATTGAGTCAGTGGATGAGCAACCTTGGAGAAACCTTCTATGAATATTCTGTAGTAGCCAGCCATACCAAGAAAACTGCGAACCTGTGTCACGGTCTTGGGTGGCCGCCAGTTGATAACCGTACTCACTTTCTTTGGATCAATTGCAACTCCAGCGGCGATCACAACATGTCCAAGGAATTCAACTTCTTTCATCTAGAACTCACACTTACTGAACTTGGCATACAATTGGTGTTCTCTTAGTTTTTCCATAACAAGCCTCAGATGATGCTCGTGCTCTTTCTCATCTTTGGAGTAGACGAGAATATCATCAATGAAAACAACAACGAACTTGTCCAAATATTCCATGAATACCTTGTTCATCATGTTCATGAAATAGGCAAGGGCATTTGTCAACCCAAAAGACATAACTGTGTACTCATAGAGTCCATATCTAGTGGAAAACGCCGTCTTAGGAATATCCTCGGGTCTTATCCTAAGCTGATGACACCCTGATCTTAGGTCAATCTTGGAGAATACACCTGCTCCTTTCAGCTGGTCAAATAGATCATCAATCCGTGGCAAAGGATACTTGTTCTTGATGGTTACATCATTTAAGCAACGATAATCAACACATATTCTCTTCGTCCCATCTTTCTTTTCAACAGAAATAACTGGGGCTCCCCATGGTGATGAGCTAGGCCTCACAAAACTTTTCTCTTGCAACTCTTATATCTGCTTCTTCATCTCTGCTAACTCATTAGCTGCTATACGGTATGGCCTCTTGGATATGGGCGATGTCCCTAGAACTAGATCGATGACAAACTCAATATCTCTATGTGGTGGCATACCTGGCAGTTCTTCTGGGAAAATATCTGGATATTCTCTAACAACCGGTACTTTCTGTAGCTCAGAGATCTCCATGTGGTGCACTACGGCTCCTTTCCAAGGGGGATTAGCTAAGGCTTTGAAATTCACCTTCTCTCCTTTAGAGTTTTTTAAAGTGATCGATCGACTTCCACAATCTAACACTGCCTTGTGGGTCTGCAACCAGTCTATCCCTAGGATGACATCAAGCTGGGGTGTATCTAACATAATCAGATTGGCAAAGAACTCTACACCCTCTATTTCAATTTTCACTCTTGGACAACCGGTTTAGGTTCTCATTTCTGACCCCGGGGTTTGGATAAGCAAGGAGCACTTAAGAGGTATGGTGGGAAACTGATGTTGAGAAGCAAAAACCCGAGAAACAAACGAATGCGAAGCTCCAGAATCCAATAAAACTGTTGCCTCATCACCCTCATGAGCTCGGTCTGGGCCTACATGAAGGCTTGAAAATTTTGTTGGTTCACTTGAGGTGCTTGGGGTTGTTGCTGACCATCGGGCGGAGCATCATTGTTCTGGTGACCCCTAGTCCTGGTGTTCACCATCTGTTCAACTTGTGGCCCGTTAGAGAGGTACTAGGAAGGAAAGAATAGCTCTAAGAATAAGGGCAACTAATGGGGTAGAATAGCACATCTAGACCAAAACAAACATATGACTGTCAGAAAGCCAGAGGGCTACAAACAGACCGTACGGCAAACTGGAAAAACCAAAAACTAAAAAAAACAAACAACACCTCTAACACACAACTTTAACGTCTTACTAACGTGAACTACTAACTATAGGCAAAGCGACACAAAACAAAAGCCACTTCTATAGCTAACCCTGGTCCACGACGAAGCTTCACGAGACCCAATGCATCACTAGTGTAGATCCTCCTTCCATGGTTGACGGTAGAAATTAAAGCAGATAAGGAAAGATTTCTGGAAAAGGAAAGAGTCAAGAAAGAGTGAGTAAAGAAGGAACAAATTATATTGTTTTGTGATTCTTTTAAAATAGTTTTGAAGTACGACCAGGCTAACTAAGGCTGCGGCCTACAGTCGACGTCGGCTCTGATACCAACCTTGTGGGACCCCAACACAGGTCCCTCTGTGTATACGTACTAGCCTAGGATCACGCTAGCACACACAGTCACAAGAATAATATCACAGCCAACATCACGAAGGAAAACAAACTATTTATTAATAAATTGACTGTGATAAGCCTTATGGCTAAAGTTTACATTTATTCTGCCACGAATGGCCTAAAGAAAACAAGATAGCAGCAGAAATAAAATAAATGCGTAGAAGCTCCATTTAACATGCCACAGGCAGTCAACTGGGGCACACGGCCTATTCCTCGTCTCCA
Source organism: Oryza meyeriana var. granulata (assembly GCA_003991445.1). Classification (NCBI taxonomy): domain Eukaryota; kingdom Viridiplantae; phylum Streptophyta; class Magnoliopsida; order Poales; family Poaceae; genus Oryza; species Oryza meyeriana. The sequence continues at coordinate 109,016 of RYFJ01003510.1, read as the reverse complement.
GCAGCAAACTCCTCTGGAAACAGCGGACACCTTTCTTCTGGAATTGGGGGGAATTGCAAGGTGAGTACATGTAATACTCAGCAAATGCACGGAAATATGCATATGCACAGCTGACAAAGAAAGGCTAAGGCTATTTTGCATAACACAGCAGTTGCATTTATAAACCTTTTATAACAGAGTTCAAAACAACATTTAAAATCACGGGTATTACCACCCAACCATCCACACAGGATCTGTCCACACAGGACCACATAGCTAACTACATTTTCCTGCACACAGCATCATTACCATCCCTTGTTTTCACAAACTACCCCTCATTAGAATTCACCGAGCATGTCCATGACCGCGGACGCGGCTATTCGAATAGATTAGTTAAACACTCTGCAGAGGTTGTACAGCTTTACCCACAAGATACATCATCCTCTTAACGGCCATGCGCAAATATCACACTTCTCATTGTGTGCGACCAAGGAATCTGTAACAAGGCTTTTTAGAAACTCTGCCTCAACACTGCCTTCCCCCATGAGCCACCTTTCCCTCACACAGAGAAGAAAGTACCCATGGCTAACCATAAAACCTATCATCTAACCACCTGGGCCGGCAGTGCCAAGACTCGGAATCCTACTGGGCCAGGTCCTTCCCACTAGGGCATGTGGTTGTACGTTAGACTCAGATCATTGACTTATGAAGTGAAGTCCTTAACTGACCAGGGCAACTTGCCAAAACTACAATAGCACACAGCTTCATATTAGGCTCACACAGAGACCTAATCTGGTAAGGATCACACAGATACCTTAACCCCTTACTAGGTTCACACAGAACCACCCATCACCCCAGTCCAAAATATTTTATCCGCCCATTGTTTACTACACGGTGCAACACATGCTACCGGAAAGATAGCACTGTGGAGGCCATGGGGCCTGGGTACCTCATTACTAGTACATGGGCCACTCGGATAGAGGATGGGCCGAACCATGTGATTAGAGATAAGGTAGCACCCGGCAAGCTGTGCCTTGTATAATAAGGAAACATAGTCTTAGTCGGATAGGACTCTATCTCTAAGAAGGAAATCCCTTGGTCGTATCCGGCTGGGATCCTTATCATGTACCCCTGTCCCCTAGTATATAAAGGGAGGCAGGGCGCCCCTCAGGGTAAGGACAACAAGATCATCGATCATCAAACACCTCGGAGGAATAACATCTCAACTGGACGTAGGGTATTACCTCGCATCGAGGGCCTGAACCAGTATAAATCTTTTGTGTTCCTCTGCAATCCACTAAATTCACCTTCGCCGAGTAGCCCCATAGTTTTATTGCCGGTGCAAAGCATCGACAGTTGGCGCGCCAGGTAGGGGTCGGAAGGGTCCCAGCGAATTCTTCATTAGCAGAATCGATGGATTCAACCAACAGAGTCAACAGTCACAAGTTCTCTCCCGGAGATGCAATTACCTTCGGGAGCCTTGACTTCATCGCCGATCAACTTGGCAATCTCACCTTGGCTAAAGCAGATCCAATCCTGCCGGCCGAGGAACCAGCCGACATTGCGCCAGTCGGCCCACGGGACACCGCCGTCTCCTTGCACGACTTCCTGCGGCAGTCCTTCACATCGCCAAGCGTAGGGACAACTCTCTCCTTCGGCATCCGACTTGCGCTAGGCCTCGAGCCAGCCCGGGTTGGGTTGAGAAGGGGGGAGATCGTCAATCTCCCACACGGACTCGGCGACGTTGTGGATTTACACTCCGCGCAACAAACCCGATCTCCTATGATTTAGTTTGGACACGGCCAAACGCCGTTTCAGATTGGGTCTAGAGAGGTTGGGGTCGTTCTCACTCCGATAAATTACTCGGAGTCCGACTCCAAGTCAGATAATGGTTCAAATGCCAATTCGGACTCCAGTCTGGCAAGCTTTCTCCTCCCCCGCGAGATCTTCATGGCTTCAACACCACCCTCCGAGGTGCGCCAACTACAAGACGAGCAGCAGGAGGAGGCGCGCCGATTGCAACAATAGGAGGAAGCCGATCGCGAGGTTCGCAACGACGGGCTGTGCAGAGCTGGGTGAGCAGCCCAGCAGTAGATTCTCCAAACTAAAGTCGGCGACCATGACGTCTTCGTCACGCCGCAACTTTGCTGGACACGCTCTAGCTCGGGCCTGACCATCAGGCCACCCCAACCATCGCCAAGATCAAGGCGATGATCACGGCCGCTGCTTGCCAACAACAGCAGTCGGGCAACACCGTAATACCGACTAATAGGTCAGGATCTCCAGCGGCGGGCTTGTCCACATCAGCTCCGCGTCGGGCAGCCAGCTCAAGTTGGCAACGCGAGGGGTCCAGGCAAACGACACTTGGTAATACTAATAACAACAACCAGCGCCGTCACCAGTATGATCACCGGCCTATTCAAGACCTCCGAGAACGCATACAACACGACCTTCGCCATACTATCAGCGCTCGGCGCCGCGAGCAACAAGAGGATGAACGCCGCCGACTAGAAGACGAAAACGAGCGCTTTGGCCTCCATCACGAGTGGTTTAACCGCCGTGGTCGAAGCCCGAGCCGCCACGAAGACGAAGGGATTCTAGCTTTCACTCAGGAGTTACAGAACGTCCACTGGCTGACTGGCTTCAAGCCCACGGGGATCGAAAAGTATGACGGCACGACAAATCCCGAGTCCTGGATCACCGTATACACCCTAGCAGTTCGAGCTGATGGGGGCGACAACAAAGCCATGGCTAACTACCTCCCGGTCGCACTAGCCGACTCGGCGAGGACATGGCTAACAGGTCACCCAAAGCGGTCGATCGATTCCTGGGGAGAACTCAGGGAGCGGTTCATCGCAAATTTTCAGGGGACCTACGAGAGGCCGACTTCGGAGCACGATCTTTGTCAGCTGCACTAGAAGAAGAACGAGTCTCTGCGCGACTTCATCAAGAGGTTTTCCGAGAAGCGCAACAAGATCCCGACAATCCGCGACGAGGCTGTCATCACCGCCTTCCGCAAGGGAGTAAAGGATGCCCCATTCATCGCAAAGTTCACTCGGAAACCCCCGCCGTCTGTCCGGGCTCTATTTGACATGGCCAATAAATACGCCAACTCAGCTGAAGCGGTCGCAGAGGCCCTCGACGAGAAGAAGGAGTCCCGACAGAAGGATCAAAAGGCGAAAACCGATAACGAGCCATCTCAAAGCAAGTCTGGCAGCCGCAAGCGGAAGTCGGACAACGAGGTGGCCAACATGGAGCGCAGTCGGTTGCGGCCCCAGCGGAATAACGACTACCAGAAAGTCATGAGCGGGCCATGCCCCTTCCACCCCAAGGGCAAGCACGCGGCCAAAGACTGCTACATGCTCAAGAAGTTTGCATCCGAGCGCAAACAGAAGCTTTCAGTGCACGACATCAACACGGCCTCTACAACGGACAACCCCTAGTACCTGCGCTGGTCAGAGATGGCCATCACCTTCAATCGCGCAGATCACCTAGATCGGGTTTCCCACCCGGGATGCTTCCCACTCGTCCTGGACCCGGTCGTCAGAAATATCAGGCTGAAGAAAACCCTCATCGACGGAGGTAGCGCGCTCAACATCCTGTTCGCCAAGACTTTGGATGAGATGAAGATTCCTCGTTCAGAACTATGGCTGAGCACTACGCCCTTCCACGGGATAATTCCCAGCCTGTCATCAACTCCACTCGGGCAGATAACCTTGCCGGTAACCTTCGGCACGTGGGATAACTTCCCCACAGAAAATGTCTGCTTCGAGGTCACCGACTTCAAGACCGCGTACCACACGATACTCAGACGACCGGCACTCGCCAAATTCATGGTGATACCGCACTATACTTACATGGTGCTGAAGATGCCTAGGCCATCCGGAGTCCTCTCCCTCCGCAGCGACATCAAGCAAGCCTTCACCTGCGACAAGGAGAGCTGCGAACTGGCTCAATCACAAGAGGCGGCAGTCGGGCATGATAGCATTTGGCAAGCCGCCACAATAGAAGTCGAGCACGATCAAGTTCCGGCGAAAAAAGCAGCGAAGTCGGGAATTTCAGCAGACTCTGACATGAAGAAGATCCCCCTGGACCCTTCCGACCCCTCCAAGACTGCTCTAGTCAGGACTGGACTCGACCCGAAATAGGAAGACACGCTCGTCACCTTCCTCCAAGCCAACAAGGATATCTTTATGTGGAAACCGTCCGACATGCCGGGCGTACCAAGGGAGGTGATCGAGCACGCCCTAAACGTGAAGACAGACGCCAAGCCAGTCAAGCAACGGCTGCAGTGCTTTGCTCAAGACCGCAAAGATGCTATTCAGGAGGAAATTACCAAGCTCCTCGCAGCCGGGTTCATCAAGGAGGTCTACCACCCGGATTGGCTGGCAAACCCAGTTCTGGTCCAGAAGAAAAACAGTAAATGGCGCATGTGCGTCGACTACACCGATCTCAACAAGGCGTGCCCCAAGGACCCATTTGGTCTTCCCAGGATAGATCAGGTGGTTGATTCCACAGCCGGGTGCGACCTACTCAGCTTTCTCTACTACTACTCGGGATACCATCAAATCAGCCTGAGGGAGGAAGACTGCTTGAAGACATCTTTCATCACGCCGTTTGGAGCGTATTGCTATATCACAATGCCATTCGGTCTGAAGAACGCGGGCGCAACCTATCAACAGGCTATTCAGCGGTGTCTGCACACTCAGATCGGGCGCAATGTGGAAGCCTACGTCGACGACGTGGTGATCAAGACCAAGTCCAAAGAAGACCTCATTGCTGACTTGGAAGAAACCTTCCAAAACCTTCGAAGATTCAAGATGAAGTTGAACTCGGAAAAATGCGCCTTCGGTGTGCCATCTGGAAAGTTACTCGGCTACATCATTTCGCATCGCGGCATCGAGGCCAACCCGGAGAAAGTCAACGCCATCAGGAATATGGCACCCCCGACTAACCTCAAAGACGTCCAGAAGCTGACAGGCTGCATGGCGGCACTCAGCCGGTTTATTTCCTGACTGGGCGAACGGGGCATGCCCTTCTTCAAGCTACTCAAAAAGGCAGACAATTTCCAATAGACTCCGAAAGCCCAACAAGCCTTCGAAGACTTCAAACAATTCCTCACATCACCCTCCGTGTTGGTGTCACCTCTGCCCTAGGAACTGCTATTGCTATATCTAGCGGCAACAACATAGGTAGTCAGCACGGTGCTGGTGGTTGAGCGATCCGAACAGGGTCATATTCAAAGAACACAACGGCTAGTCTACTTTGTCAACGAGGTCCTTGCCGACTCCAAAACGAGATATTTGCAGGTCCAGAAACTGCTATATGGCTTACTCATCACAGTCCAGAAGCTGGTGCATTATTTTCAAGCACATCAAGTCACGGTGGTCACAGCGTTTCCACTCGGGGATGTCCTTCATAATCGCGAGGCCACCGGCCGAATCTCTAAATGGGCACTCGAGTTGATGGCGTTCGACATCACCTTTCAGCCACAGACAGCAATTAAATCTCAAGCTCTAGCCGACTTCGTGGCCGAGTGGACAGAAGTTCAACTCCCAACACCAACAGCAAAGCTAGAGTACTGGACAATGTACTTCGACGGTTCTCTACGGATCGGCGGCGCCGGGGCTGGAGTCATATTAACCTCCCCCACCGGCGAAAAACTGAAGTACGTTCTACAAATCCACTTCCCGGCCTCCCACAACGTCGCCGAGTACGAGGCACTTGTCCACGGGCTCCGCATCGCCATATCACTCGGCATACATCGACTGGTCGCGCGCGGGGATTCTCAACTCGTAGTAAACCAAGTCATGAAAGACTGGACTTGTCTCGACGATACCATGGCAGCATACTGTCAGGAGGTCCGCAAGCTGGAAAACAAGTTCGACGGGCTAGAAATCACACATGTCCTGTGTCAATACAACGACGCGGCAGACGAGCTGGCAAACATGGGATCCAAGCGAGAAGCAGTTCCGACTGGAATCTTTGTCGAGCAACTTATGGAGCCATCAGTCAAGAAGAAACCAGCACCGATGCAGTCGGGAGGCGAGCCTACCCTGGCCATAGACAAGGTGCTGCACATATGTCAAGACTGGAGGACTCCTGTTGTCAAATTTCTCCTAGACGATGAACTCCCAGAAGATCGCAGCCAAGCTGAGCAGATCAAGCGTCGAAGCAAAAGCTTCCTACTAGTCGGAGAAGACCTGTACCGAAGGAGCGCATCGGGTGTCCTCATACGCTGCGTCACCACCGAGAAGGGCAAGCAGATTCTGCATTTGATCCACTCGGGCATATGTGGCAACCACGCCGCATCCAGGACGTTAGTCGGAAAGGCTTACCGGCAGGGATTTTTCTGGCCCACAACAGTAACAGATGCCAAAAACATCGTTCGCAAGTGCGAGGGTTGCCAGTTCTACACAAGACAAACAAATCTCCCTGCCCAGGAACTCCAAACTATTCCCATTTCCTGGCCATTCGCAGTATGGGGGCTCGACATGGTCGGGCCTTTCACGAAAGCGCCAGGAGGATTCACACATCTATTTGTCGCGGTGGATAAATTCACCAAGTGGATTGAGGCTAAACCCGTTACAACAATTACAGCGGCACGAGCAAAGGACTTCATCATGAGTATACTATACCGGTTCGGGGTCCCTAACCGCATCATCACCGACAACGGTACTCAGTTCGCGGCCGGCGTATTCCAAGACTTCTGCGAAGATTTTGGCATCAAGATCTGCTACGCATCTGTGGCACACCCACGGCAAGACGGGCAGGTCGAACGAGCCAACGGTATGGTCTTACAAGGCATCAAGGCCAGGATATTCGATCGACTACAACCATATGCGGGCCGGTGGGTAAAAGAACTCCCATCCGTTCTCTGGTCTCTCAGAACCACGGTTAGTCGGGCAACAGGGCAATCCCCTTTCTTCCTGGTCTACGATGCCGAGGCTGTGCTACCGACAGAGTTACAATTCAGCTCTCCACGAGTCCTGGCTTATTCAGAAGATGACTCCAACAATACCCGACTGGTCGAGTTAGATCAGCTGGAAGAAGCAAGAGACACCGCAACAATCCAGTCGGCAAGGTATCTTCAAGGCCTACGTCGCTACCACAACCGCAATGTCCGTGGCCGCACCTTTTTGGTCGGAGATCTCGTTCTGAGGAAAATACAAACCACCAAAGACAGGCACAAATTATCCCCAATCTGGGAAGGGCCGTTCATTATAGCCGAGGTCACGCGGCTAGGCGCCTACCGACTGAAGACCGAAGACGGCGTTCTCATCAGCAACTCATGGAACATAGAATAGCTACGTCCTTTCTATACCTGAGTTTTATAATTCTCATGTGTACAGTTCTTCTGACTCACTACGCCGCTTGTATCAACCAAGTAATGAGTCGGGGGCTGCATGTATATATGGGTTCTGCCAATAACATACGAGCTTATCTTACTTCGGTTATGAAGCCTTACTACGACTGTCCCGTTTGCCCGAGTACAGCTTCTTACTTCGAACATTTTTATTAAGTTCTGACAGACTAACTCGGTGCATACTACACTGTCAAGTAAAGCTAATGACAACTGAGTAATAAGCTTGGCAGCACTGCACACATATTTACACATGCTTGCCTTGCAAAAAGTTTATATATACCGACTACATGTTGCCCTTACAGACCCAAGTCTCGGGTAATTATTTCAGCAGTCGGCTTCGCCCGAGCAATCAGCTCCAGCGCCTCCCCGGGCGTCGTCTCTTCGGCAAACCCCTCCCCAATGGCTTCAACATCTGCCCTTAGGTAGATGGACTTGGTCATCGCTAGGGTCTGGGCCACGCCGGCAACAACACGCTCATCCGAGTACTTTTTCAAGGCAGCTCGGTGCATCCTCGAGCCGCACCTCTATCTGGGGGATTCTACTGCAGCTGGTCCCCACAGGGCGAGGATCTATGAGGTCAAGGAGCCCTTTCACGGACCCGACGAGGGCCTCCCGTGACTCCCTGATCACTCTTATCTCCTCCGTGTAGAACCGATACTAGGCCTGGACATTGGCTCTCATGTCTGCCCAGGTCCGCCGACAAGTAAACTTGTCAGATTCGGCTACAGACGGAACGACTAATGGATTGGCTAAGATCACAATCGGGTTGAGGACTTACTTTCGTAGTCGGCCTCCCACCCGGCCACGATCTTCTCCAATTTAGCTTTTTCCTTACCGAGCTTGACGACGGCCTCCTTCAACTCGGCCTTCTCCCTGTCAAGCTCGGTGTTGGCCTTTGTCGGGTCGGCCTTGACCTTTTCAAGCTTAGCCCTGGCTTCTTCGGCCTCCTTCAGCTGTGATTCCCTCTCTGTTTGGGTCTTCAGCTTCGCTTCGAGGGCTGCACCACAGATTAGCCAAGAGCTCAACCGTGCAGTCATGACATAACTGGACAGTCGGGAACAACGCAGCTAGATGAATACTTCAACGGTTCGGTCGGGAAGATATATTCGGGGATTTTACCTCTGATCTTTTCGGCTGGGGCCCAAGTCTCCTCCCTGAGCTGATCGGCGCCACATCTTCAACCAGGCCTCCCTCCCCGCATGACGCTCCTCCATCTCGGCCTTCAATATCCGGAGCTGCACCAATTCTGCGAGGTGGGGAGCCACCTCAACCAAGATTTCTGTCATCGCCTCATTGCGGTCGACAAGCTTCTGCTCAGGATATGTGGGACCCCAACACAGGACCCTCTGTGTACACGTACTAGCCCAGGATCATGCTAGCACACACAGTCACAAGAATAATATCACAGCCAACATCACGAAGGAAACCAAACTATTTATTAATAAATTGACTGTGATAAGCCTTATGGCTAAAGTTACATTTATTATGCCACAAATGGCCAAAAGAAAACAAGATAACAGCGGAAATAAAATAAATACGTGGAAGCTCCATTTAACATGCCACAGGCAGTCAACTGGGACTCACGGCCTATTCCTCGTCTTCAGCAGCAAACTCTTCCGGAAACAGTGGACACCTTTCTTCTGGAGTTGGGGGGAATTGCAAGGTGAGTACATGTAATACTCAGCAAGTGCACGGAAATATGCATATGCACAGCTGACAAAGAAAGGCTAAGGCTATTTTGCATAACACAGCAGTTGCATTTATAAACCTTTTATAAACAGAGTTCAAAAACAACATTTTAAATAACGGGTGTTACCATCCAACCATCCACACAGGACCACACAGCTAAGTTCATTTTCCTGCAAACAGCATCGTTACCATCCCTTGTTTTCGCAAACTACCCCTCATTAGAATTCACCGAGCATTGTCCATGACCGCGGACGCGGCTATTGGAATAGATTAGTTAAACACTCTGCAGAGGTTGTACAGCTTTACCCACAAGATACATCATCCTCTTAACGGCCATGCGCAAATATCACACTTCTCATTGTGTGCGGCCAAGGAATCTGTAACAAGGCTTTTTAGAAACTCCGCCTCAACACTGCCTTCCCCCATGAGCCACCTTTCCCTCACACAGAGAAGAAAGTACCTGTAACAGACCAGAATTTCGACTTTCGAAATTCTAACCAAAACAAAATAACAAAAAGACCTCGCAAGTAAAATCCTACAATTTCCAAACCAGGGAGCAACGAGAAGAGGTTTTGACCAAGTTAAAATACCTTAGGAACGCATAAAGATTTTAGGAGTTAACTCACAATAAACAGAAAATGTAATATGACTAAATATGTATGGATAAAAGTTTGACATAAAAAACATGGAGATAAATAAAGCAATACCATTTCGTGTGCATACTCTTTATTTGGGATTGTTTTGGATCTTAAAGTGCATTTCCATAATAGGATGCATATACATTTGTATAGCCTAAATAATTTCTAAGGAGAATAGGTCTAACATAAAATCATAGAAAAATTCCTGTAAATACTATCCCACATAATTAATCCACTGTAAATTTTACATGATTTTATCACTTCAATAAATACTTCAATGAAATCCCTCAAATTGGCAAAACTAGGAAGCTAGCTAAAAATGAATAGGTATACTTCTAAAATCTACCAAATGAAAATAAAGAATAATTAGACAGAGCCCTTTTTGCCAAAGTGTGTGCCAACATGAACCCTACCACCAAGAATTTTGGTTTAATTTATCTCCCAAATAAAACACATAAAATGATAAGATCAAGGCACTGGAGAAATAATTGAAACTGCAGAAAAACTGGATCAACAACCCTAACTTGCAAATTCACCAAAAATAAACCAGACCACTTCTAGCAATACAATTTGGTCAGAAAGTTAATCACATTCTTCTCTATCTCCAGTAATTTTTACCAAATTTTATCAATTCAATAAGTGTCTCAAATAAATACTCTTAATTCAGCAATACAGAAAATCTTGCACCTGCATACAGCCTACTTGACACTTTTGCCAGAATTAATCCATCAATCACCTTCCCACTAAAATTTCCCAGAACCTGGATTAGATTGGAACTAATACACAAAAAAATTTCAGTACAATCTTCACAAATATTGCACATAAAATAATAGGCTCAAGCTCACTGACTCAGACTAGTGCACAGCAGAAACTGTGTCACTAAGCCTATTTCATAATTTTGCCACAATAAAAATATAAAGCCTCAAGCCTTGGAACTTGGCAGGGTAGTAGAATATATATCCATCTACACATGTGAATTTTACCAACCCTAGGAGCCCTTTCTAACTCGGCAAAATCATCAGTGCAAGACAGCTGTTCATGCAGCCTCCCACACTTAGTCTCTAGAGGATTCCTCTCCCTATTTCACTGCCAAGTGGGCCCCACAGACTCCTGGACCCACCAGCCAGCCAGAGACACCGCTTAAGCTCAGCACCACACTCAGGAACACGCCACGGTAGCCTCCACGCGTTGACACTGCCTAGAGCCACCACGGCCGACCTGCTCCACGTCAAGCTTTCCCATTTGCAGTGAAAATCCGCCATGGACATCTCCTCCTCGACCACATCGTGTTCTCCAGAGAAACCACAGACTTCCACCTCGGAAAAGCCGGCCATAGCTTCATCTTCCCTGACGCCGGTAGCCGTTCGATCCAAACCATCTCAACCCCGATGAGCCTTGCCCGTTCTTGATCACGAGAACATCATCCTAGTCTTCTAATAGATCCATTTTCGTACATTTTACCCTAGGATTTGCCGGTCGGAGTCACCGCCGTGCACGGTCTCGGGTCCAGATTGCCGCCGCCGGCTTACCAAAGCTGTTCCAGCCGCCATGGTGCACCACAGGCCAAGCCCGCACGCCATCGTCGTCGCCTCAACCTCCTCTCTTGAACCCTTCAAGAACCCCCATCAATGGTGCCCGGAATTCGGAGATCGAGAGTCTTCTTCCTCGGCTCCAATTTAGAACCATTCTGAGCGCCGCCGTGAAATACGTTCTTTCCGGTGAGTCCTAGCTTGACTCCTCGCTCCCTCACCATCTCTAGGATCCTGCTAACTCCGTGCGCACCTCGGTTTGACGATTCCTCTTGCAGATCGAGACGGCACCGCCGACCCGGAGTATTTCCGCCACCGCCGGACTTCCTTTCCATGGCCGCCACCATCCAGCCCTCCTCCGCCTCGGGCCATTGCATGGTGAGCATCCTTATACCAAGTAGTAACTCATGCATGCATGGATTTGGAAAGAAACGAGTCCTAGCTCGTTTTGCCTCAGCACCCCGAGCCACCCCCGCCGCCTACGCCGGTCGTCGCCGTCGACTCCGGTCACCACCGGTGACGAGATGACCACCAATAGGATCGCCATAGTCCCCTCCACATTTTATCTGTTGGCCGCAGCCCAAGCCAGGCCGCCGTTCGCCGCCGCCGCTGTGGAAAAGCTCGTCGGCTACGCCCCCCTCTGTTTCGCCTAGCCGGACCGTCCGATCCATGGCCGGATGGTCCAATCCATTGCTGCGCGCGCCTGCTCTGTTCTGTCTCACCGACGCGCGGGGCCCATCCTTTATGAAATCAGGGAAAGAACAAATAAATACTTAAAAAGCCTTTTCTGTTCAACTGAAAAATAGAATAAATTGTAAAATCCATAGTAAATTCATTTTAACTCCAAATGGGGTGAACTAAAATTTGTTGGAATCACAAAATTATGAACTTTATTTCTGTTGCTTGAAATCTGGAAGAACCAGTACCTAAAATGTCTCAAAAATAATATAAAGAATATAATACATAACTCATATGCAAATTTAGTTATTTCATCTTTACCTTAAATCAAGGTTTAGTAAATTCATAAAATGTTGGTCTTTTCTGAAGTGAACTAAAACTAAAATTTATTTACATAAAAGACACTCATACGAAACTTATAATAGGTAAATATATAAATTAGTATACAGAACATGTATTAACTTCTAAAATGTGTAAGAAATTCATATAAGCTCCAAATAATGTGAAATCAACTTTGTTAACTTCAAAATATTTTGCTCTCCACTTCTGAAAACTGAGGATTTGCTAAAACTAGTATGAGAACCCTCTTTATATTTTATACAGGGGATAAATGTTTTATATAAGGTCTAGGAGGTAAAATAATTCATAAAAATCATATAAACTTCATTTTTACTCTAAGTAAAATACCACCCAAATGACAATTAAGTCTACACCACATTCCTCTCAAATATCAAAAGGTTAAATTTCATAAAATACCTTGCCCTAAAACCCGTGCATACTAAAATACATGTATAAATACCGTATTACTCGTCTAGAACTTGGAAAATTAATATCTCTTAAAAAGAAGTCGATAAAATGGGAAACTTCTTCACCACAATTCATCTAAAACCAGTACCTAGCCACTGTGTAAATTTCACACATATTAAGATAACTTCAATTTAACCTTATACCGTATTCTAACGTATTTTCGTATAGAACTCGTAAAATTCATAACTCTCAAACAGAATGTGATAAAATAGAAATTCCTTCACCTAAATTCACTTTAGACCAGTAGCAAGCTAAGGCATAAATATCATGCATATTAGAGCATTTCATGTTTTCTACATTATTTGCTATCTATTCGATCGTACGTTATTTTCTTTCTAGAGAATGAATTCGATATCAGTGAAGGAGTGAAATAGTTGGAGTCCGAGTACTCGAGAGTAAGGCAAGTTTTCTCCCCTCCTCCTTGAACAAATGAATCCTATGTTTTGGGAATGAAATGTGTTTGTTTGTAAAATTGCATGCGTATTTGTGAATAACGGTATTTGAATTGTGGTAAATGGTAGTTATAACTCATTAGTGCACAATGCGTGATCCACCTCTTTAGAACATTGTATTCCTTGCTGTTTGTAACCTTAGGCTTGATTAAAGTACTTGGTTTGTACTCATGGGATCTATATTAAGTCAATACACTTGCTTATGCTTAGCCATGCTTAGCAACGTGCTAAATATTACAGTGATCATTATATACCTTTGAAAATGGGAGTTTTATAACTTCTGGACAGAGGTGAAGCCTCTGGTTATTTGTGAACTAAAATGATGAAAAACCTGAATTTAGACTTGGGCGACAAGTGGTGTGCATATGGAGTAGTTGCACACCGATAGGGGGAGTGTTTGCCCGGGTCAATTAAGGACCGAACTCAGTGCCATATTCTCATGTTAAACAGTACAACCACATGTGCTAGTTATGGGATAGCCATAGTGGATTAAGTTACTAACGTTTAGCCTTGCATTTTGTAGGCTGAGTAGTATGGCAGTGCCTACGAATGTACTGTTAGGGCTGTTCAGCGAGCTACCTATGTGAACCATGAGGGATTGGTTATCACCTCATGGCATAGGCGTCTAAGTTGGTCCAATACAACGTTGTGCTGCCTCGTGGGGAGTCAGGAAGCTGCCGCCACGGCGCTGGGTTTAAGGCATGGGCCCGCCACCACGAAACATTGGGGTAGCGCCCCGGTGTGGAGTAACACACCTCGTGCTGGTGCAAGGCTAAATGTTTAGGTAATGTAAAAGCTGTGTTGTGACCCTCTAGACCGCATTCAACGTGAAGAGTGTGGTGTACTGACGGGTACCGGACGAAACTAGAGTGTAGCCGTTGGCTTCTGTCACATCATGTGTAACGATGTAACAAACTCTGCGGAGTCAAAACTATCGGTTAGCCGTGCTCACGTCATGAGCGGCGATGTTGTGTCCATTGAGTATAGATTTATGTTTCTAAAATGCTTTATGAAATTGGATGAGATTGGTGATTTATGAAACTACTATGATTATTACAATGTTTATGATGACTTGTTGCCGAGGAGCACAAGCCGAAAATTATTATGCTTGATATTATGTTGATCACTTCACTACTTATTATACTTGTTTAAATGCTTTTTTTCTAAATTACTGTTGCAAAATGATTGTGAACTAAAATTAGCCTTTATGCCAAAACTGAACCCACAAATAGCTTTTCCTTGGTTTAGAACTTGCATGTATGGTAGGATTGACATTGCCAGTACATTATTTCAGTAATGTACTGACTCTTGCTGTACTTTGTTGATTACCTTGTTGTAGGTGTTGAGTGCTACAGGATTCCGTTGCTTCTTCAGGATTGATTCTTTAGGGGTGTACCCCTAGCGATTGCCGGTATGGGTAGACAAGCTTCCGTTGAATCATATTATTTGGCCTTTGGCCTATGTAATCTTAGTTGTATCTAAGTTTATTTCACTTATAATTGATATACCCTATGTTTGTATACCATTGCTAGAATGAAAGTGTGGACTAGCAATTTTCCTGTGGCTAGTCTGCATGAGTATAGGCTTAGAATAGTTGAGATACATGGAGAGTAGTTCAACCGTAGACCATGTCCTCAGAGATATGTATCGTGTTTTGGTCGCCACCTTCGTGTGGTTTGACGGGCATATCTCGCCGTTGTGGACTGGTGTAACTATTCTTCCAAATATCTCTTGTGTTCTTAGCCCTGGTCGTTCGGTTGTTCTCATTATATTAGTGATTGTTGTATGACAAGACTGCGATGAGGTTGGATGGTTACAGTTTTATTTGGCTTCTCTTGAGATCCCATCCAACTAGATATTTCGCCGTTGTCGTACCAATTACCCCTTATAGTGCAGAATAATCGGGTGCCCACAGTACCCATGGCTAACCATACAACCTATCATCTAACCACCTGGGCCGACAGTGCTAAGACTCGGAATCCTACTAGGCCAGGTCCTTCCCACTAGGGCATGTGGTTGTACGTTAGGCTCAGATCATTGACTTATGAAGTGAAGTCCTTAACTGACCAGGGCAACTTGCCAAAACTACAGTAGCACACAGCTTCATATTAGGCTCACACAAAAACCTAATCTGGTAAGGATCACACAGATACCTTAACCCCTTACTAGGTTTACACAGAACCACCCATCACCCCAGTCTAAAACATTTTATCCGCCCGTTATTTACTATACGGTGCAACACATGCTACCGGAAAGATAGCACACAGCCACACAGCTCAAATAAAATAGTGATAAGTATATCATTAATCATCATTATGTTTTGCTTGTAAAACAACTTGAGCGGGCTAAGCAATTACTACGCTACCCTGAGTTGGCCCCTATGTTCAACTCACAAAGACTAGGGTGACAAGGTATCACAGGATATTCAACAATCAAAGGCATGGAATGACAGCAATTAGGTCATACTACCTATCGATAATTTATGAAATAAAATCATGCATGTTTTGCAACCAAAACAGTTATAAACTGGGTTCAATATGTTCAAAGGGTGCACTTGCCTTGCTCCACGTACTGTCCTTGCTCGGCGTCTTCTGAGGCGAGCTGCTCCTCGGCTTCCGCGTCTATACGTTCGCAACGAAAATAAATAAATAACAAGAAAACAGCCTAAATAACATCAATTAAAAATAACCAACTGAACCAGGAGGTAGAGCTCGATTTTAGAAGAATTTAGGAAAAAGAACGGGTCGAATCGGAGTCCGGATGGATCAGATATGAATTCCGGAAGTTTGGAAATCAAGAAAAATCCGAGAAAAAAGAGAAAGAATATTCCTGGAATATTCTTTGGATTTTAAATTTGGAAATTGAATTATTTTTGTGGAGGACAAGGAATGGGGACCACTGGTCAGTGAGATAGTGTATGGCGGACTCGGTCTACGGACCGGAAGAATTGAGAGGTGTGATGGATAGGATGACGTGGACGCTACGTGGCGACACGTGTACTGGATTAGACGATGTGATGATGACGGGGCAAAACTAGGGCTGAGATTAATCCAGGGTAATGGTATAGATCAATAGGAGAAAAACCAGCCGCGGGGCTCACAGATCACAGACACAAAAGGGGAGGACCGGGAGCAGGGCGCGGGCGCAGGAGAAGGGCGTGGGGACGGCGGCGCGGGGGCGCAGGGCGCGAGAGCGGGAGCATCGTCGGCGGAATAGGAAGCCGGCGAAGGGCGGCGCAAGAACTGGCGCTCGGCGGCGGGAGCATTGGCAGGTGGGGCGACGGCGGCATAAGGACGGCGTCGGCGACGGGGCGTGAGTGAGCCACGACGCTGCTGGCGGGGCGACAGGCCGGGGAGAGCAGGAGGCGAACTCGGCGGGTCCGTCAGCGCGGGCGGGAAAACAAGACGCAGGCGACGAGGAGCGGCGCAGGGGCAGTGCTCACACGTGTCGCGGCTGGGCCGTCGGCAAGCGGCTGCTGCGGAAGAAGACGACGACGGCGGCGGCTCCTGAGGAGGCGGATGGGCGGTGTAGATGGCTTCGGGAGAAGATGGGAAAGCGACGCGGCTGCACACCTTATATAGGGGGCGCTCGCGGCTAGGGCGAGCGCCGGTTAGGGCGGAGGAGCAGACCGGCGGCGGCACGGCCTGGAGACGCGGGCGGACCGGGCTCGCAGAGCAGCAGCGGTAGGAGCAGGCGCGGGCGGCGCGGGGCAGCCCGGGCGCGGGTCCAGCAGGCGGCTGGGCCCGGTCAGAGCAGCGGCGCAAGCCCTGTGGCGGCTGGGCCGCCAAGGCATACAGGGGGACGGAAGCTCGGCCGAAGAGAGAGAAGGGAGGAGAGAAAGAAAAAGGGAAGATGGAGGCAGGTGGCCTGAGTGGAAAAGAGAAAGGGAAGGGGAATGAAAGGAAAAGAAAACAGGTAAAAGGCAGGGGCTTTTGCGAAAAAATTCCAAAATCGGCCCTGAAATTTATTGCTGAATTATTTGGGGAATTGAAAGGAATTTGTAGGACGCTCTGGAGAGAAAATATAAATTGGATGAGCTCTCCCTGTCCGAAATCCCAATAAAAGTCCCAATAAAAAAAAAAAAAAAAAAAAAAAAAAAAAAAAAAAAAAAAAAAAAAAAAAAAAAAAAAAAAAAAAAAAAAAAAAAAATAAAATAAAACCCAAAAAAACGGAAAAAAAAAAAAAAAAAAAAAAAAAAAAAAAAAAAAAAAAAAAAAAAAAAAAATCGGCAAACAAATTCCACCGTAATTAATTTATTTTAATCATATTTAAATCCTTTTATTACGCATTTTTCCTTATCTACACTATTTTAGGCGATAAAACAAGGATGATTTTCAGCAATCGACCAAAAAGAACGGAAAGCGAAAAATCCGACGTGACAGGATAGAGACAAATCAAGGATGGGAGTCAGACGTCAAAACAGAAGATTGCCAAGACTCTACATGCACAAAGAATCGTACCCCAATCTCTTGGACCCCTGATGTCCGCGGCGCGAAGCAAGCTTTCGCGCTCTCTCCTTGCGATGACTTCAGTACTCTTCACAAGCATGAAGCTCTTCACAAGTCCCCGTCAAGGAGCTGTCCATGTAAATGTCCGGGGCATCACACGTGGAGGAGCTTCGATCTGAGGCAGGTGTGTGGGATCTCTAGCAGTCTCTCCGGCGCGGCGCCGACGACGCGATGACCACGACGATGATGGGGTCCCAGGCCTCGCAGCCGCCGTCCCGCGGCCCTCGAGGCCGGGCCCAGGAGCCCCCGGCGGCGCCTCCGCAACCAGGCGAACGCTTCCAGGCGGCACCTGCGGCCCCAACCTCAGCGTCGCACCATCGCGTGAGGAGGTCTTACAGCCTCGGGTGGCCGACGGGGCGGCGACCCTACGACCGGGGAACTGCTGGACCTCTGGGCCACCTCCGGTCGGACCGGTGGGGCAGGGCCCACCACCTCAACCGGGTTCACGGCTTACGGCTGCGCTGCCTGGCTGGGCTGGGGCAGCTCTCTAAGGGACGGTCGGATTGATCTCCTTGAGACTCGAAATCGTGGCCCGCTTTCTGGCACGTTCAAAACTATTCTGAGACGAAACAAGACGTAAAAGACACACTACTTCGACACACAAGAATTACTCCATTTCGCTGAGGTCAGCGCACTTCCTTCTCAGCGACTTGTCAGCTTCCTTGTTCTCTCTTAGTGGAGCGAGCCAGTCCCCGGCGGAATAGGCGCTAGCTCCGGCGAAGTCGCCCGGTCGGCGTCACAGTCGGCGGTAGCGCGTCAGCCCCGAGTCGGCTCCGATTCCGGTGTGGTCAACTTGGGCACCTCCGCCGCCTGGTGGCGTCTGCTCTAGCCGCCCTCGGTGGCGCTGCGGCCGGCTCGACTAGCGTCGGGCTCAAACCCGCAGGTCTCAAACCTGGACTTGATCGCTGGGCACCGCGGCAACGGCGTCCTTATATTTTCAGGCTTCCTGCCACGGGCGCGCGCCTGTTCCGCACCAAAAAACCACCGGGTTGTGCCAAGAAGCGTTGCTTATGATGATCTAGTTTGATGCGATTGAACATACGAAGGCCTGGGAGATTCTGCTTAGCTCCAGTGCAGGTCCTAAAATCTTGAGGTCCGCAGCGTGTACAGTCAATTGACCCCCGCAATTGACAGAGGAGAATATTAGCTCAGGGATTCAATCGGCCAATAAGAATCCCGCTAAGCCGATTTGAGAAGGAATGCTTGAGCATCGGCTGAAAGCCGATGATAAAACTTTGTCGGGCCCCAGTTGTCCGCTGCTCGGGTCTCGTGCCCGTGCCCGGTCCTCGTGCCCAGGTCTCGCTCCCGGGTCCTCGCTTGTGGTCGCTGCCGGGTCAGCAGCAATTGCACATCGGCTATCGGCCGATACGGACTGATGTAGCTCCTTGTAGCCGATGGCCGATGCACCTGTGTATCGGCTAGAAACCGATAACGCTATAAGCAAATAGATTAAGCCTGTTAGTATAAACATGTGCATCGGCTAGAAGCCGAATGATAAAAATAGATAGGCAGAATAGCAAGCTAGCGACTGCCAAGAAACACATGTGCCATTGCGGCTAGAAAACCGATGATCAATATAGATGACCAAAATAGTAAAGATAATACATGTCGGCCTTTTATAAAAGATACTATGCGGCTAAGCACTCCGATAGAACGTCGCATATACACCGATCGGCTCCGTCAAGGATAAATCTAGTTATTATCAATCTAGTAGTTCAGACTAACTGATGCAACACAGATTAATAATAATAAGGAACCTCAACAAGCCGATAGACCTAATGCAACTGTGATGTAATAAGATAAACTTATCGGCTATCACATTCGATAAGACACTTGCGCATAAACCATCAACTCTAGCGGGAAACGATTTATCGCTGGCAGCTCAGTAGGTGGGACCCAACCGGAGTGCAGGGCAGCGAACTGATGATCCAAGTCGCCCCTAGTAAGGCTGATAAACTCTACGCACGCGTGATGTGGTATACCTGATCGGCCTACAGTAGGTCGGACGGACCCGATGCAGCCGTTAGACAGGGCAGATACACCTGGGGTAAGGGGTGACGAGTCTACCTTCTCGCAGGAGTTCGGACCTAACCGATGCAGCCCCGCTCGAGAAGCAAGAACCCGTCGAAAGGGGGTAGCGATAGCGCCGAATTTGATTGATCTGTGTGGATAATTTACAAGGTGCCTGGGCATACGTATATATACCCCGAGTTACAGGAGTCCTTATAGGACACGACAGGACTTCCTAACTAGAAAAGGGAAAACTAACAGACCTAATCGGACAAGAGATCAGGTTTCCTAAAAGATAAAACTATCTAATAGATAAGATAAATAACTGCCATAACGTGGTCTTCACGATTCCTTCTCAAATCCGGTTTCTTCTGGATTAATTTCCTCCGGTTGATATAGCTTCTATCTTTACCGAATCTGATATGAGCCGTGCCAAATTTTGGCTTTAACAGCGCTGTCATGGCCCCCTCGCCCCGATACAAAATCGGCTTCTTCCCCGCTCTCTTGGAGTTGGGCTAGGCAGCAGTAGAGGGACTCCTCGGCCTCTTCTTCGACGCGATGGCCGATAATGGGCGGGAGTCTTCATTGAACTCCACGCACCACTACAAAAGATTCAACAAGATACATCATATATTGTCGGGGACTCAGACATCTGAATCCGCAGGCATGCGCTACAAAGGAAAGACGGATGTTACCTCGGACCGGGGCCAGCTGCACCTGTAAGATGCAATGCGTCTCTTCTTGTCTTCGGTTTCAATTACCCCGCTGGAGAAGTATCTGAACAGGGTCTCCGTCACCTTCTGCTCATTTGCCGATTCCTGGCTGACCCGGTCAGGGTCGTCTCTTCCCTGGTAATCCCAGCCGAACGCGCTCCTCAGCTTTAGGGGCTAGAAGCGCCGAGTCCGGAACCGCCTAGCCACCCAGGGGCCAGTCAGGCCGGCCTTCTTGAAGTTATCCAGCTTCGTCAGCAGTTGGTGCACTTGACCCATTTCTTCATAGGTTCGGTCCGCCGACCAATTCGGCAAAACTACCGGTGGCAAGCCGGTGAATGGCCGCTAGGAGGGAGCCAAATCTGCGCAATAAAACCACCCCTGTGCAACCCTTCAAGAGGATTTCAAAGGAAGATCAAGATATGACTTTTTTCTATCACACCTCAATTGAAGACCAACCCCCCCAATCACGCTGATTTATTCTTGGAGGCTGAGTTTAATGTGGAACAAATGCCTAAAGAAGTTTGAATGAGGTTCCACACCCAAATAGCACTCGCATAGAGTGACAAAGATGGAGATCTGAAGAATCGAGTTGGGATTCAAATGCACCAACTCTAGCTTGTAAAGACTTCAAGGATGCGGCGGAAGAAATCAGAAGACAGAAGGCACAAGCCTCGATCGAAAAAAGAGGCGAAAACTACCGTTTCACCAGGTCGGGGATTTGGTCGACTCATCCCTAGCCGATGCTAGTAATTACCCCTTGGCTGGCAACTTCAGTTCGCTCTCCAGCCGCTTCAGCTTCACCGAGCCGCAGTCCAAAATCGGCCAAGAACTCCCCGGCGCCCCCCACAAAATCCGAGGCTTTCGACATGACTGGAGCGGTGAGATTTGGGAAAAGCAAATCGGGCTTGGGAACAAACGAGGAGATTGAATCACCCGAGTTCAGTAGGAATAGCAGCAGCTAACCCTAGCCGGGAGGGAGGCAAAAAGTTGGCGCGACGGTGGAAGACGCAAGCGATTGGCTGATCTTGGGGAAGATGAAGGAATCTTTTCTCTCTCCCTGCTTTTATAGAGCCGATGCGACTAGATGGGCTTGGCCTACACAGTCAGCACTGCCGTCAAGATATGAGTTCCTACAGTAGCATGTTCATGTGGGCCGCCCGCAGGCTTGCTGAGTTGAAATCTATAGTGCTGGTGCTACTAACAGGAGCCGATGAGGTAAACAGATATGCTTCATGAGAGCCTTATTGCTAAACGTATATGTTGGGTATCTCTTTTATTCACCAGGTCTCGAGAATATCCTTACGAGGATCACAAGCTTCTTCATTAAATTGGAGATGCAGGTAATCAGTTTCTCGGGTACACCTAAACCACGCCATGGATTTATTTTCATAAAGTGGTACTCGGCCTACATGCATGGCCATCAGTTCCATGAGCAACATTTACCTGCTGACATGATGCGGAAGAGTCTAACTTTCGAGGTAGTGCACTACTCGGAGAGACTATAAATATCTTTTCCTGCTGACATGATGCGGAGGAGTCTAACTTTTGAGTGGGACGCCACTCGGAAAAGACTATAAACCCCCTTTTCCAGTTGACATGACGCTGAAGAGTCCCATATACGAGTAGCATCCTACTCGGCAAGACTATAAACACGTATTCCGACTGATATGAAGTCGAAGAGTCCTACATACGAGTAGTCTCCTACTCGGCAAGACTATAAATTTTATTCCGGTTGACATGATACTGAAGAGTCTCATATACCAGTAGTAATCTACTCGGGAAAGACTTCCAGGTTAAAGATCTTTGACTTTATGTTTAATTGTCTTCACAATTAAGCACAAAGTCGGGGGCTACACCTAATAGGTGTGCCTATTCGGCGCACACTATTCATAAATCTATATGAAGCCTTTCATAGCCTCGCTGCCAGCTGACATGAAGCAGGACTCGGAGGAAGACTTATTCGGACAAAGAGTACTTGGGAGCACTGCACTCGGGCAACCCTCACCGTGGAGGATGAGCACTCGGCATCAGCTGTGACTCAACTATGAAGGTCTCAGGGCTACTGTGGAGGCCATGGGCCCCGGATACCTCATTACTAGTACATGGGCCACTCGGATAGACGATGGGCCGAAACATGTGATTAGAGATAAGGTAGCACCCGGCAGGCTGTGCCTTGTATAATAAGGAAACATAGTCTTAGTCGGATAGGACTCTATCTCTAAGAAGGAAATCCCTTGGTCGTATCCGGCTGAGATCCTTATCATGTACCCCTGTCCCCTAGTATATAAAGGGAGGCAGGGCGCCCCTCAGGGTAAGGACAACAAGATCATCGATCATCAAACACCTCAGAGGAATAACACCTCAATTGGACGTAGGGTATTACCTCGCATCGAGAGCCTGAACCAGTATAAATCTTCTGTGTTCCTCTGCAATCCACCGAATTCACCTTTGACGAGTAGCCCCATAGTTTTATTGCCGGTGCAAAGCATCGACAAGCACACAACCACACAGCTCAATTAAAACAGTGATAAATATATCATTAATCATCATTATATTTTGCTTGTAAAATAACTTGAGTGGGGCTAAGCAATTACTACTCTATCCTAAGTTGACCCCTATATTTAACTCACAAAGACTAGGGTGACAAGGTATCACAGGATATTCAATAATCAAATGCATGGAATGACAACAATTAGGTCATGCTACTCATCGATAATTTATAAAATAAAATCATGCACGTTTCACAATAAAAAACAATTTATAAATTGGGTCCAATATGTTCAAAGGGTGCACTTGCCTTGCTCCAAGTACTCTTCTTGCTCGGCGTCTTCTGAGGCGAACTGCTCCGCGGCCTCCGCGTCTATACGTTCGCAATAGGAAATAAATAAATAACAAGAAAACAGCCTAAATAACATCAATTAAAATAACCAACTAAACCAAGAGGTAGAGCTCGATTTTAGAAGAATTTAGGAAAAAGAACGGATCGAATCGGAGTCCGGATGGATGAGATATGAACTCGGACGTTGGGAATCCGGAAAAATCCGAGGAAAAAGAGAAAGAATATTCCTGGAATATTCCCCGGATTTTAAATTCGGAAATTGAATTATTTTTGTGGAGGAAAAGGAACGGGGACAACCGGTCAATATTCCTAGAATATTCCCTGGATTTTAAATTCGAAAATTGAATTATTT
The DNA here is from genome assembly GCA_003991445.1 of Oryza meyeriana var. granulata. Taxonomy (NCBI): domain Eukaryota; kingdom Viridiplantae; phylum Streptophyta; class Magnoliopsida; order Poales; family Poaceae; genus Oryza; species Oryza meyeriana. The sequence continues at coordinate 85,456 of RYFJ01003510.1, read as the reverse complement.
TTGTGGAAGAAAAGGAATGGGACTACCGGTCAGTGAGATGGTGTACGACGAACTCGATCTATGGACCAAAAGAATTGAGAGGTTCGATCCATGGACCAAAAGAATTAAGAGGTGTGGTGGACAGGATGACGTGGACGTCACGTGGTGACACGCGTATTAGATGGGGTGATGTGGTGACGACGTGACGAGATTTAGGATTAGGACAATCTAGGGCTAGGATTAATCTAGGAAAATTCACTGTGTAGATCAACAGGAAAAAAAACAGCCACGGGCCCACTGGTCACAATCACCAAGAGGCACAGAACAAAACCATGCCCCAGGCGGCTGTCGATTGCTTCGGCTCGGCTGGGCGGCGGCGCGATGGCGCAGGGGCAGCGAACGCGGCGGCGGCGCGGCGGCGTCGGCGTCGGCGGCTGAAGCAAGAGGCGGCTCGGCGGCGGCGAACAGAGCGGCTCGGCGTCGGCGTCGGTGGACCGCATCGCGGCGGTCCGACATCGGCAAGCAGGACGGGACGGGGAGGAGAGGCGAGGACGGCGTCGGCGGATGGGAAGCCGGCGCAGGTGTCGCGGCGACGGCGGCGTCGTCGGCCGATACCCGAGGCAGGCGAAGGAGACGACGGGTCGGCGGCGACGGCGTCGCGCGGCAGCGGACAGAAGGTGGCTCTGGCGGCGTTGGCACCGGCTGGGAAGGGAGGCCGGCGACGGAGGGAGGCCGGTGCAGGGGCGGTGCTCACTGGCGGCGTCGGGGCGTCGGCGCAGCTCTGGAGGAGAAGATGGGCGGCGGCGCGGCTTCGGAGGAAGATGGCGGCGGCGGCGACTTTGGAGGAAGAGGAACAGATGACGGCGGCGTCGGCGGCTTCGAAAAAAAGAGGAAAACGACACCGGCTGTGCACACATACATATATATAGGCGGCTCGGCGCGGCTAGGGCGGGCGGTTAGGGCGGAGGAGGCCGGCGGCGCACGGGAGCAGGCCGGACGGCGCGGGTGGAGGCGGTTGGGCCAGGCCGGGCGCCGGCGGCAGGAGTAGCCGGGCCGGGCGCCAGGCGGCGCGGTGGCGCGGCGCAGGGCGGCCGGCCCGGCCGCGGGAGGAGGGAGGCAGGCCTTCGGCTCTGCCGAAGGAGGAAGAAGAGGGAGGAAAAGAGAAAAAGAAAGAAAAACAGGTGGCTGAGTAGAAAAGGAGAAAGGAAGGGAAAAAGAAAAGGAAAAAATGGCAGGGGCTTTGCGGAAATTGCTGAATTCGGATCTTTTGAATCTGTTAGAATTATTTGGAGGAATGGAAAATGAACTTGGACCTCCGGGAAACTAGGAATTTATATGGATGCGAAAATTAGAGTCTGGAGTCAAGGGGAAAAATAAATTGGGAAATAAGCTCCACTTCCGAAATCCAAATAAACCCGATTAAGCAACGGAAACAAATCATACCGTAATTAATTATTGAATCATATTAAATCCTTTTTATTATGGAATTTTTTATTAAGCTATTTTAGGCGAATAAACCAAGGGTGAATTTTCGCAATTGGACAAAAAGAACGGAAAGTGAAAAATCCGGACGTGACAGCTTTGCACGGATTGTCATTGCGATTATCGCATTCGGCCTGCAGGTGTCGCGCATGCTCCTCTTGTTGCTCATGCAGTCAGCTGGTTTTCTCCTCTGGCTGATCGCATAGTCCGCGTGCATCTTGCCCAGGGGTTGATCCCTTCGATGCCATGAATACTTCACGCGGTGGAGAAAAGCTCCCCGAGCTACTGTCCGACTAGGAGTCGGACTCGGAGTTGTTCAATGGGGTGATGACAACTCCAACCTCCCTGGATCCGATCCCGAGCGGCTCTAGCCGTATCCAAGTCAAATTTCTAGAGATTGGTTCTGCTGCGTCGGACTTAGATTGAAGATTTCCGTGGCATTGCCGAACCCGAACGGGAAATTGACAATCTCTCTCTCCCTAGCCCGATCTCATCTGGCTCGTGGTCGAGTCCGAGTCGAACGCCAGGAAAAAGAGTTGTCTCAGGACTCGTGTGTCTTGGAAATCATCGTAGCAAGTTGCCAAAGGTTCCTGCAGCATTGAGTAGGCTGACTGGCGCTGGGTCGGCCTAGTTCCTTGCCTATCGGGTTGAAACCGAGTTGGACAGTGTGAGGTTGCCATGATTGTGGCAATGAAGTCGAGCTCACAAAGCTGATCGCTTGCCCGGGGAAGAACTTAACGCCATCGACTATGGTTGTTGCATCCACCAGGCTTATTGAAGATAATCTCAACGAAGCACCTACCTAGCGCGCCAACTATCGATGCTTTTTATCGGCAATAATTATATGGGGCTATTTGTAAGACCAAAACTTGATGGATACAAAGGAACACAAAACGAGTTTATCCTAGTTCAGGCCCTCAAGCTGAGGTAATACGCTACTTCTAGCTGTTGTGTATTGTCTTTAAGGTTTCTCTGGTGAGATTCTGTATGGTTGTTCTATTGCCCCAGGGGGCTCCTTACCTTCCCTTATATACCGAGGAGGTAAGGTTACATGGTAGGAATCCTAGTCGGACTTGATCAAAGGATTTTCCTTTTGGGAATGCATCGTAACCAGCTAGGACTATATCCTTTCCCTTGTCATGTAAGGTAACATAAGCCGAGTTCTACTATATCCCTAATTACATGATCAGGCCCATCCTCTATCCAAGTGGCCGTATTACTTTCCATGAGGCACCGAGGCCCATGGCCTCCACAATCTAATAATTGTATTATGTTCAGCTCATATATATATGAATAAAGTTTTTATACTCTGACTCACTATGCCGATTGTTCCCAACCAAGTAGTAAGTCGGGGGCTACATGATAATATCATAGCTTTCCTTTGTTTAGTTCAAATCCAAGTGCTTTTTATCTAAATCATGAAGTCTTATGACGACTATTCTAGTTATACCGAGTATAGCTCTAACGGAATAAACGCTTTTTAAAGTTAATTCCTATCGCTTGGTACATGCAGCTAGCCGGATAAGTCTTAGGACGACTATGATAACACAAGTACTTAGTCTATTTTAAAAAGCAGAAGAACAACCAACATATTTACAGTCTGTACAACCACAAGTGTATAATGTTGTTTTTACATACCCAACAATACATACATGGAGTACTTAGAGTTTTTGTCTATGCAGTCACATCGGGATCTACTTGATGATGGCTTTAGTAGTCTTGTTGGCCTGGTTGATCAGCTCCAGTGCCTGCTTAGGAGTGGTGCCATCAACAAACCCCTCGCTGACCGCCTCAATATCCACTTGGCAATAGAGGGACTTGGTCATAGTGAGTGCCTGCATGATGCCCAGAGTAGCATGCTCAGTAATAAAAGTCTTCAAGGCCGCCAGAGCTGCTTGAAGGCGTTGGAGTATGTGAGCAGGTGTAGCAGTTCTAGGGCTGGCCTCCTCTTGCTGCATTATATCAAACAGAGATTTGGCAGCATCAACAATAGCGCTGCGGGAGTCTTCAACCACTCGGATCTGCTCGCCAAAAGAGTCAAATTGCAACTGCACTTTGGTCTTGTTTGTAATATGTCCAGCAAGCCAACAAATATTCAGAAGCAAATAACATCACGAGAGCGGCATACCAGCAAACTCAGTCTCCAACTTAGCCTTCGCCTTCCGAAGATCTTCAAGTTCCTTCTTCAGGCAGTCGAGTTCTTGGGTCCGGTTGTGAATTGTAGTTTCATGAATTACAACAGCAATATACACGAGATGAGTAAGGGGAAGATATAACAGGGAGTTACTCGGAAGACAATGAAACTTACCTCGGATGGTCCCCATGAAGTTGAACTTCTCATCCCTGAGCTCTGTCACCACGCCCTGGACCAGTTCTCCCTCTCCTTGCCCTTGCACTAGATCTTGTCTTTTTCTTGCTGAAGCCGAGTCAGCTGGTTGATCTGAGGGGTGAGCCTAGCAAATGCCCGGCTATGCTTCTCAGACCTGGCAGTTATTTTCTGCACAAGACAAACATCAGTTATTATCAGAACATAGTAGACAACAAAGCTGCTTCAGCCGAGTCAAACTGCTTATTTGGACTTGTTGCAAGGCCTTGATTGTAGCCTCGTATAGTTCTATCCTCTCCTTATTGGCAGCTTCCTCGTCTAGCGTGAGCATGTCCACGCTCCTGTTTGGGTTCATCCAGGAGAACACCTTTGGCAGGTTGCGGGGCAGCACTCCAAGTCTAGGGAAGCCAACATCTAAGTTGTCTCCGAAGGACGGTGACAAAGGCAGTGAGGGAGTCGGAGGCCTAGGATCAGTTGGGGGAGCTGGCTCGGCAGTAGGCACTACTGTTTCCCGGCTGGGTGAGGCAGGTTGAGTAGCCGAGTGCTCTATCTCGCCCTCGGGTGCTGGGGTAGCACTTGACTCGGCTTGTTGGGCTTCGGCCTCAACCTCAGCCGCGGCGGTGTCAGGACAAGGGTTTGGCGACAGTGGCCCTTTGGGGTCCATGTTGTTGGGCTTCCTGCAAAATGGCATCACATTCAACACATTGTAGTAGCTTCAAGATATTTGAAGATAATCAGAAGACTGAATACCTATTGGAGGTTTTAAACCCCAACCCTTGTGCACCATGGGGTGAGGTGACTGGTGGTGAGCCCGAGGGCTTATCGCTGGGTGCCGTGTTAGCTAGCGCAGGGTCTGTCAGCGCGGCATTAGGTGGCGGGTGGCTAGTCAATGCGGTGGTCAGTGTCGTGGCCGGCGTGGCAGTCGGTGTGGCTATTAGCGTGGTGGACGGTGCAATAGCCAGTGTAGCAGTCGGCATCGCGGCTGGCGTTGCAGTTGTGGTGGTCGGCGGTGTCGGTGTTGCGGTGCTAGTGTCCCTTATCTTCGGACCGCCAGAAGGCCTAGTCAGCGCATGCTTCTTCTTGGTAGGGTCTTGGACTGGCTGTTTCCCAGCTCTATTGGAGCTGGGCTGGTCGGTCGAGGGGCTAGTTGGGCACTTCTTCGACACCCTAGTCTACTGGCTAGGGGGTGGGAGACGAAGTTGGTGTTCTCCTGCAAACAAGACATATGGTAACGATTCATAATTCGCAATGATATCAATCATCGCAGTCATTTTGTCAACAATCATGAGAAGACATCAGGTGTCAGGCAACTTACCATCGGACGAGGTCTCTTTAGGCAGTATGGCTTTGGGCACTTCTTAGGGTCGAGAGTGTCCAGAACGCTGCTGCAGAAGTACCAACACAGGTTGTTGGTTACTATGTCCTTGTTTACTGTGGAGGCCATGGGCCTCGGATACCTCATGGAAAGCGATATAGCCACTCGGATAGAGGATGGGCCTGATCATGTAAGTAGGGATACAGTAGAACTCGGCTTATGTTACCTTGCATGACAAGGGAAAGGATACAGTCCTAGCTGGTTACATTGTGTTCCTGAAAGGAAATCCCTTGGTTGAGTCCGACTGGGATTCCTACCTTGTAACCTTGTCTCCTCAGTATATAAGGGGAGGCAAGGAGCCCCATGGGGCAAGAGAACGATACACATCCAATCTCACTAGAGAAACCTCAAAGGCAATAGATAACAGCTGGAAATAGGGTATTACCATACCTTGAGGGCCTGAACCAGGATAAACTCGTTTTGTGTTCCTTTGCATCTATCAAGTTTAGGTCTTGCGAATAGCCCCATATAATTATTGCCGATACAAAGCATCGACAGTTGGCACGCCAGGTAGGGGAATTATTGGGATCATCGTCAACAAGCTTGATGTATCTGATGACCGGAGTCAACAGCATCAAGTTCTTCCCCAGGGAAGCAATTAGCCTCGAGAGCCTCGACTTCATTGCCAACAATTTCAACAACCTCACCCTGTCCGACTCGGTTTCGACCTAATCGGCTAGGAACCTGGTCGACCCAGCGCTAGTCGGCTTACTCAAAGCTGCAGCAATCTTCGGGGACTTGTTGCGACAATTTCCAAGACATACGAGTCCAGGGACAACTCTTTTTCCTGGTGTTCGACTCAGACATGGCCACGAGCCAGTCGACATCAGGCTAAGGGAAGAAGAGATCGTCAATTTTATGTTCGGGCTTGGAAACACCACAGACATCTTCAATTCAAGTCTGATGTGGCAGAACCAATCGTCTGGAATTCGACTCGAATATACAGCCCAGAGCCGCTTGGCATCGATCTAGGAAGGTTGGGGTTGTCATCACACCGTTGAACTACTCCGAGACTGTTGACGCCGAAAACCGCCGAGGGCCGTCCGGCGTCTGGGAGACACGCGAAGGCCTGGGAGATTTGCTTCACTCCAGTGCAGGTCCTAAAATCTTGAGGCTCGTAGGCGTGCCAGTCAATTTGACCCTGCAATTGACAAGGAGAAAAGATATTAAATTCATGAGCCAATCGGCTGGAAGCCGATCTGGACTCGTCTCATCGGCCGATGGCCGATTTGAACTGTAGCACTTACACATCGACTGGAAGCCGATGATGGCATGAGCAATAGCATAATAATAAACGGATATTAAACTAGCCGATCATCGAAGGGATGCTCAAAAACCGGCTGTAAACTTGATAAAATAAACAAGCAGGATGCGTAAGTAAATAGATTAAATGAACTCCAGCCGATCATGGTTAAAGTTACTGGTATCGCCGCGAAGATATTGCCCGTGCCCGTGCCCGGGCTCTTGCTCGCACCTGCGCCCGGGATCTTCATCCGCTGTCCGTATCCGTGCCCGAGTTCTTACCTATGCTCGTGCCCGGGTCCTTACCTGAGGTCGTGCCTGGGAACTTGGCTGAGGTCGTGCCCGGGAACTTGGTTGAGGTCGTGCCCGGGAACCTGCTTGTGCTCGCACTCGGATCGGCAGAGTAAACCAATCGGCTGGCCCTTAGCCGATCGTAACGGTAATGCAGGCAAGAATGTATAACAAGGCAAGCAGCATAATCGGCTATATTTAATAAGAGATAACTTATCGGCTAAGCACTCTGATAACAACATCGCATAAAACCCATCGGCTTATTAAGAGTAACGTTATTATTGTCAGTCTAGTAGATCAGACCCAACCGTTGCAGCACAGACTGATAATGATAACGAGATCTCGATAAGCCGATAGATTTGATGCAATCGTGATGCTGAAACATGATAACTTACCGGCTATACACCCCGATAAGACGCTTGCACATAAAGTATCAACCTAGCAGGAACGATTTATCGCTAGTAGTTTAGTAGGTCGGACCTAACCGATGCAGCACAAACTGATGATAAACCGCTCCCAGTAAGCCGATACGATCTACGCACGCGTGATGTGATATACCTAATCAATCTATGAGATCAAACTGAACTGATGCAGCCATAGATAAAATAAATATATCGTGGTAAGCCGACTACCATAAATCGACTAGAATATTGGACCTAACCGAGGAAGTCCTATCCGATAGGTAGCCGGGGTGACGAGACTTACCCTCTGGCAGGAGGTTGGACCTAACCGATGCAGCCCGGCTCGAGAAGCAAGATCCTGTCGGAAGGGTGGCGATGCGCCGAATATGTATTGATCGAGTGATAAATTACAAGGTCCTCGGGCGTACGTATTTATACCCCGAGTTACACGAGTCCTTATTGGACACGGTACATGATTTCCTAATTATAACAGAAAATGCTAACAAGGCCTGACCGCACACGAGGTCAGGTTTCCTAAAGATAAACACTTGCCTAATTAATAGATACAGTAAATAACTACCAAACAGCGGTCTTCACGGCTCCCTCCCGGAATCGGTCTCTTCTGGATCAATTTCCGCCAGTTGACTGCAATTTTCCCTTTGACCGAATCTGATACAGGGCCTTACCAAATTTTGGCGTTAACACATGCCCCCCAATTCCGGAGTTCTTCTATAGGACTTCGAAATTCTTTCATTTTGGGCCTCCAGATTTCTTCCATACCGAGGCGGCCCAAGGTAGCCCACTTGCCATAATTGTTTGAAACAGTGCCAACGGCCTCGATTCCCGCCCGGTCATCATATCTCTATAAAACGCTTCATCTCCCTAGCCTTTTTTACGCTTTCACATCACCAGAGCACCACCGCTTCATCTTCCAAAACTTCGACAATCTCCAGCGAACCCAGACGAACCGTCGCAACCCTTTTCTTCGGCTTGTTGATTCCTGCATCTTCTTCCTCTCTCGCGATGGCATCAGCATCCGCAGTCCCTGAGGTAATCTTCCTGTCCGATTATTTCTCCCAATTTTTAGCCTAGATGCACCCAATCCGCCATGTTCTTCACCTGTTCTTCGTCGTGTTCTTGTTTACTGTAGCATCTTAGAGACCAGATCTTGATCCCGGCCGCCGATTACCCAAACTTTTTCTACCATGGCCCCATGGGTAGCGAAGATCCCACAGATTTTATAAGCGCCGAGACCCAGCATATTCCTTTCAAGAACTCGGCCATGCTAGTCGGTGACTGGACCAATAGCTTCAGGTCATGGCCGAGCAAGCTGCCTGGATGGAGAGATTGGTACACCAGAGTATCGGCTGCGAAGAGAACCCTCTGGGAAGAATCACATATCGGCCACTGCATCAATTTCTCTCTAGCCGATATGGAAAGGAACGAACCTCTGCTCGCATCGGCCTCATACTTCTAGTCCGATGCCCTCAATGCCTTCATGTTCGGGCATGGGCCGATGACCCCCACCTTGCTGGATGTGACCATGCTCACCTGTCTTGACACGACGAGCTACATCGACCCCTTCAAGCTTCGATTCAAGCCTGCTCATCGGCTCCAAGCGAAGAACATCGGTGGCTGGTCCAGGTACATATCCATTCATAATAAGGGAATTGGATCAGTCGATGACCGGGAGCATGTTGCTTTTCTAAACTTATGGCTGGAACGGTTTGTTTTTGGTGGCGCAACCCTCGGCCCAACGATCAACATGCAATGTTTGGCAGAGTGCCTGGTTGATCGAAAACAGATCCCCTTGGGACAATTCCTCCTTGGCGCTACCTATCAGCTGCTTCACCAAGTGACGACCAAGCTATCGGCCGGCCAGCCCGTCGGCCATATTGGGGGTCCTTGGTGGTTCGTGCAACTCTGGCTCAATGTCTACACCTCCAAGGCCTTCTCTGGGACTTCTCTTCTCAACCAATCCTTTCCAGCCGATTACACAGAAGACCAGGATCCCATTTACCGCCGATGCGTTTCCATGGGCGAAGCTGCATCGGCTCTTTCTGGTGGCAAGATAACCCCCGCTGGACTTAGTCAGTGGTTCAAGGGGTTTTATTATGGTTTCACCAGGGAGGCCACTCTCTGGTTTGCATATAATGACGCATCCTCATTCGAGATGCCTTCTAACTTCGACCCACTTAACGCTTTGGATAATGATGAGTCCAAGGCCATATTCTTATCGGCCATCACCCCTCGTCTGCTACCAACTGGCTTTTCTCTGGGCCGATCACAACCATCATATGAGTTTAGCATCCATCGGTCGGCTCCCGCCAGCTTGGCCTCGGTCAACTTCCGATCGGCCTATTCTTCATCGACAAACTTTTGGCCCGGGGCAACGTCAACAACGCCCTAGAGTATGATCGGATGCGGACTTTAACAGAACCCCTTCTTCTAGGTGCCGCCACCGACGTGTATGTCTGCACTGCCAACACCAAGCTTTTTGTCCGATGGTGGTCAGAATGGAAGAAACATATATTCAGCTTAGGGGCCACCTGCTACTGCTCCCGCCTCGACGCCGAGTACATCGAATCCGATGAAGAGGTAACACCCGCAAGCCCCAATTATCGTCTCCAATCATCTCTCACTCTTAATTTGCAGGCCGCCAGTGTCGAGCCCCCAATGACAAGCAATAGTGGTCGGCCGATTTTGTACCAACCCCCATCGGCCACTCCAAACTTGGGGCGTGATGCTTCATCTCCATCGGCTCTCCTCAAGGCGCCTCGGCCGATAGGACAAAAACACAAGAAGTTAGCGCACCGCCCCTCCCTCAAGAAGCAGAAAACCGGTGCCGATGTCATTGCCACGATGCCATCATCTCCTCAAACAACATCGGCTCCCTCATCTCCTCAGGTATTCGCTAAGTCTTGATATTATTACCCGCTTTCTCATTCATCTTACTAGTTTCATTTCCAGCTTGAGTCATCGGCTCCAGAACCTCAACCTTCTTCTGACATCCCTCCAAGCACTGAGCCGATGGCTTCTCCAGCTGCCCCACTCTCAGCACCAAGTCCTCCAGCCGTCGACGAGACTGTTCCTATTCCATCGACTGACATCGGCCCCTCCAAAAAACAACCTATTCATCTCCCTGAAGCCGATGCCACCCGAGCTGCCGATGTCCTTCCTCAGGTAACCTCTTTATGCCCATATTTTACTTTTAACTTTTTACTGATCCTTTCATCAATGTCAATTTTGCAGTCCTTAGCTGACTTGTTTTCTTTTGACATCGGCAAGTACTTGGAAGCAGAAGACGAAACAGCCACCAGTGCAGTAACCAAACCGTCCTTCCCAGCCGATGTGCGTGATTACTTAACGAGCATCATCAGTCGGCTGGAAAACCCAATTGATGCGCTAGTGGAAGACTGTGGGCCGATCCGGGCAAGACTTGCAGAAATTGAACACCATCTGCCCGAAGAACTCGTCGACGCACTAACTCCCGCAGCATATCTGGAGTCTCACAGATTTAAACTCATCAAGCTTAGACAACACATAGCCGATCGCGCTGACCAACAAAAGACTATCGAAGACATCCAAGCCGATCGGCTGTTAGCCCAAGTAGAGAAGAAAAAACTTGATGATATGGCAGCTGCCCCCCAAGAGCTCCAATCCAAGCTAGACCAATTGAAGAAGAAGGAGGCCGATTTGCTGGTAGAACTTGAAAAAGTTCGCAAGGATCTTGAAGCAACAGAATCCCAGCTTATCGGCCTGCCGCAAGCTATCCAAGACCAAGAAGCTAAAGTTGCAGCGGCGGTGCGTCAAGTCATCCATCGGCGCAAGAATTTGAAGACCATCCCGGGCTCCGATGAAGATGACATCCGTGCCATTAATGAGATTGACCAAATCCTCTTGCGTGCAATCGAAACGATCCAAAAATTCATGTAAATTAATGACCGATGGCCTCCTGAAACATATTAGTTGTGCTGTAATATATCCTGATCGGCTCTGTTGCCTGCCTCCTTCACCCTTGATAATATTTCTGTTTGCTTGATCTAAAGGCGATATCGATTGATATCGGCTGTCTTTAGGCGATGCAAAAACATCGGCTTTCCGAACTATTTTAGAAATCGGCTGTGCTTAACCGATTTAAGAATTGATCCACACGCTAGGATAGTATTTCTTGAGATATTTTCCGTTAAGCACTTTAGCAAACTCCGTCCCGTCAAGATCCTCTAATACATAGGCATTACCAGGCACACAACGATTAACCCAATAGGGCCCTTCCCAATTAGGCAACCATTTTCCAAACTTATTATCTCTGGACCTGATCGGCAAAATCAACTTCCACACAAGATCTCCCTCGGCAAACGATTTATTCACCACCTTTTTGTTGTAATGCCGAGCTACCTTAGCCTTGTTCTCCTTAATCCTTTCCAATGCCCTCAACCGATTCTGAGCCAAATCTTCAAGTTCATCCATCATTAAGTTATAATAATCATCGGCTGCTAACTGATTCTGCAAAGAAATCCTCCTAGAGCCGATGTTAGTCTCCCAAGGTAAAACTGCCTCATGTCCATATACTAACTGATACGGCGGCACCCGAGTAGATCCATGACATGCCATCCGATAGGCCCACAATGAATTGGCTAATGTAGTATGCCAACGCCGCGGTTGCTCACCAATTTTCCGCTTAATCAACTTGATCAAACTCTTGTTAGAAGCTTCCGCCTGTCCATTGGCCTGAGCATAATAAGGCGATGAATTTAACAACTTGATTCCCATACTGGCAGCAAACTGTTGAAACTCATCAGACACGAAGATAGACCCCTGATCAGTAGTTATCGTCTGAGGAATCCCAAATCGATAAATTATATGCTCCTTTACAAACTCGATCGCTTCCTTGGATGTAACTTTCTTCAAAGGAATCGCCTCTACCCACTTGGTAAAATAATCTGTCGCCGCCAATATGAACTTATGCCCTTTACTTGATGGAGGAAAAACCTGGCCGATCATATCAATCCCCCAACCTCTGAACAGCCACGGTTTGATGATAGGATTCATAGCCGATGCTGGCGCTCGCTGTACATTTCCAAATTTCTGACAATCTTGACATCCTTTATAGTACCTGAAGTAATCTTCCAGCATTGTCGGCCAAAAATATCCTACTCTTCTCAGCAACCACTTCATCTTATGAGCCGATTGATGAGTCCCACAGACGCCTTCATGCACCTCACACATAACCACTTTGGCTTCTTCCAAATTCAGGCACCTAAGCAGAACTCCCTCAAAAGTCCGATAATACAATTCCCCATCAAGCAGCACATACTTAGTAGCTTTATACCGAATTTTTCTGGAAACCGATTGCAACGGATTTTGCAAATAATCAATTATCTCTTGTCTCCAGTCATCGGCCTTGTTCTGAATATCAATATCGGCTATCTCAACCTCAACCTGCCTATTCAGCCGATACCCTGAAGCAATCTGCGCAACATCATTGGCTTCTAAATTTTGCTCGCCTGGGAATATGATCTATTGATACCATTCTTGAAATGCTTCACCAAATCCGTACACTCCTCATAATATGACCTCAAAACATCATCCCTGCACTCATATTCCCCAGACAACTGCTTGACCACCAATAAAGAATCGCCAATTATCTCTATGACATCAGCTCCGATCTCCTTTAAAAGTTGTAGCCCTTTTAATACTTGTACTCCGCTTGATTATTAGTCCGATAAGGTTTAATTGTAAAAGCAAACTCAAAACTTGCCCCCCGAGGCGATATAATAACCAAGCCGATACCAGATCCATGCGTGCAAACTGATCCATCAAAAAATAAAGTCCATGGGATAGGCTCTACATAATCTTCATGAGCCCCTCTGTGTTGTACAATGAAATCGGCCACTGCTTGTCCCTTGATTGCTTTAGCCGATTCATATCTCAAGTCGAACTCTGTCAAAGCAAAAATCCATTTACCAACTCGCCCTTTCAAGACTGGAGCTAACAACATATATTTGACCACATCGGCCTGGCAAACTACTGTACACTCAGCCGATAGGATATAATGCGTTAACTTTGTACATGAGAAATATAAGCACAGGCATAACTTCTCCACCGCAGGATATCTTGTTTCAGCATCCAAAAGCCTTCTGCTCAGATAAAACACAACTCGCTCTTTGCCTTCAAACTCTTGAATTAAAACAGACCCGATGGACCTCTCATCGACTGATAAGTACAACCTGAACGGCACTCCTTTCTGCGGCGGAATTAAAATAGGTGGGGAACTCAGATAATTCTTGATCTCGTCAAATGCCTTCTGCTGTGCTGCCCCCCACACAAACTCTTGATCGGCTTTCAACTTCAATAATGGAGTAAAAGACTCAATCCTCCCTAACAAATTTGATATAAATCTTCTCACAAAATTAATCTTGCCGATCAATGATTGCAACTCTGTCTTATTGCTTGGTGGCTCTGTAGTCTTAATGGCTCTGATGCTTCGCTGACTAACTTCAATCCCTCGCTCATGAACCATAAAACCCAAAAATTGCCCAGCCGATACACCAAAAGCGCATTTATTAGGATTCATCCTTAGTCTGTATTTCTTGGCCCTCTCCAGCACTTTTCGCAGATCAGCTATATGGCTTTCCTCACTTTTAGACTTAACCACCACATCATCAATGTAAATTTCTACCAACAAGCCGATGAGATCATGAAATATATAATTCATCGCTCTCTGATAAGTTGCACCGGCACTTTTCAAACCAAAAGTCATTACTACCCACTCATACAAGACGATAGCTCTAGGACACTGAAACGCAGTCTTATGTATATCTTCTTCAGCCATAAAAATCTGATTGTATCCTGCATTGCCGTCCATGAAGCTGATAATTTTGTGACCTGATGCTGCATCCACCAATAAATCCGCTATCGGCATTGGGTATTCATCCTTGGGGGTAGCTTTATTCAGATCCCGGAAATCAATACATATCCTCAATTTTCCTATTTTCTTCTCCACCGGGACGATATTAGAAACCCACTCAGCATATCAGCATGGCCTTATGTCGATGCTTTGCACCGGCAATAATACTATGGGGCTACTCGGCGACCTGGAATTCGATGGATTGCAGAGGAACACGGGAGAATTATACTGGTTCAGGCCCTCGATGTGAGGTAATACCCTACGTCCAGTTGAGGTGTTATTCCTCTGAGGTGGATTTGTGATCAATGATCTGGTGTGCCCTCATGGGGCGCCCTGCCTCCCTTTATATACTAGGGGACAGGGGTACATGGTAAGGATCCCAGTCGGATACGACCAAGGGATTTCCTTATTAGAGATAGAATCCTATCCGACTAAGGCTATGTTTCCTTATTGTACAAGGCACAGCCTGCCGGGTGCTATCTTATCTCTAATTACACGATCTGGCCCATCCTCTATCCGAGTGGCCCATGTGCTTGTAGTGAGGTACCCGGGGCCCATGGCTCCCACAGTAGCCCCTGAGACCTTCATAGTTGAGAAACAGCTGATGCCGAGTGCTCATCCTCCACGGTGAAGGTTACCCGAGTGCGATGCTCCCGAGTACTCTTTGTCCGAGTAAGTCTTCCCGAGTCCTGCTTCATGTCAGCTGGCAGCGAGGCTATGAAGGGCTTCATGTAAATATATGAATAGTGTGCGCCGAGTAGGCGCACCTATTAGGTGTAGCCCCCGACTTTGTGCTTAATTGTGAAGACAATTAAACATAAAGTCAAAGATCTTTAACCTGGAAGTCTTTCCCGAGTAGATTACTACTGGTATATGAGACTCTTCGGTATCATGTCAACCGGAATATAATTTATAGTCTTGCCGAGTAGGAGACTACTCGTATATAGGACTCTTCGACTTTATGTCAGTCGGAATATGAATTTATAGTCTTTTCCGAGTGGCGTCCCACTCAAAAGCTAGACTCTTCCGCATCATGTCAGCAGGAATAGATATTTATAGTCTCTCCCGAGTAGTGCACTACTCGAAAGTTAGACTCTTCAGCGTCATGTCGGCTGGAATAATGTTGCTCATGGCAACTGATGGCCACGCATGTAGGCCGAGTACCACTTTATGAAAATAAATCCATTACGCGGTCAGGTGTTCCCGAGAAAGATACCTGCATCCCCAATTTTAATGAAGACCAGCTTGTGATCCTTGTAAGGATATATCCTCGAGACCTGGTGGATAAAACAGATACCCAAACATATATGTTTAGCAGTGAAGCTTTCATGAAGCATATCTGTTTACCTTATCGATTCCTGTGGGTAGCACCAGCGCCATAATTTCAACTCAGCCTGCGGGCGGCCCACATGGAGCATGCTACTGTAGGAATTCATGTCTTGTCGGCCCAATACCAACTGTGCAGGCCTAGGCCCATCTAGTCGGTTCAGGCTATAAAAGGATGGGGAGAGAGAAAAAGATTCCATCGTCTTCCCCAAAGCAGCCAACTCTTTGTCTTCCACCTTTGCGCCTAGCTTTTCGCCTCCCGCCCGGCTAGGGTTAGCAGCAGCCGTTCCCCACCTGGACTCAGGCGATTTCAATCCTCTTCATTTATTCCAAGCCCCCGATTTGCTTTCCCCCAAATCTCAACACCTCCAGTCATGCCGAAGGCGACGAATCTTGCGGGTGCGCCAGGGAATTCTTGGCCGATCTCGGATTGCGGCTCGGTGAAGCTAAGACGGCTGGAGAGCGAGCTGAAGTTGCCCAGCCAAGAAGTGATCCGTTGGCGGTTGGCGAGGGATGAATCGAGCCCCAACCCCCGGCCTGGTGAAACGGTAGTTTTCGCCTCTTTCTTTGATCGGGGCTTGTGTCTTCCGTCGTCTGATTTCTTCCGCCACATCCTTGATTTCTACGGGCTGGAGTTGGTGCATTTAAATCCCAACTCGATCCTTCAGATCTCCATATTCGTTACTCTTTGCGAGTGCTTTCTGGGTGTTGAGCCCCATTTCATCCTCTTCCGACACTTGTTCCATGTCAAGCCCCAGCCTTCCAAGAGTAATATCAGTGTGATTGGGGGGGCTGGTCTTCAACTAAGGAGTGATGGGAAGAAAACATATATCGATTTGCCCTTGAAATCTTCTCTGAAGGGCTGGCACAAGGAGTGGTTTTACTGCGCCGATCTAGCTCCTTCCTTGCGCCCATTTACTGGTATGCCACCGGCGGTGTTGCCAAGCTGGTCTTCGGAGCCAACCTTTGAAGAACTGGGCCAAGCACATATATTGCTGACGAAGATAGATGACCTCAAGAGGGCCGGCTTGACGGGGCCCTGGGTGGCTCGTCGTTTCCTGACGAGGCGCGTTCAGCCGCTGAAGTTGAGAAACGCTTTCGGCTGGGCCTTCAAAGGTAAACACGATCCCGACCGGGTGAGCAGCAAGACGGCGGACAAGGGGGCAGTGACCGATACCTTGTTTGGCTACTTCTCTGAAGGGGTCGTTGCCACCGAAGATGATAACCGCCGAGTTGCCGCCTATAGCTTCATCCGGCCGCGGACCAAGGTAACCTTCTGCCTTCTTCTGTGGTGAACGCCTGTGGAACGGTGACTGTTCAACCTTGCGTGATGGTATCTTGTCGACTTGCTTGTAGTGGCATGAGGAATTTGATGAAGACTCTCGTCCATTGTCTGCAGTCGCGTCGAGGGAGAGGCCGAGGAATCCCTCTGATGCCCAACCCGACTCCAAGAGAGCGGGGAAGAAGCCGATTTTATATCGGGGCGAGGGGGCCATGACAGCGCGCGCCGTGAGTGGCAGCTTGAAGATAAAGGACACCGCTGCCACAACGCCCACGCGGTCGAGTCCCAGGCTGAGATCAGCGTGCTTGGGCTCGACGTTGTCGTACTCAGCAACAGCGCCACCAAGGGGCCAACCAGAGCAGAGGCCGATTGGGGCGAAGGAACCCGAACCAACCATACCAGAGTCGAGGCCGACTCAGGCCGGTATGCCTCTGCCATTGATGACACCGACCGGGGCGAGTGCCGGTGCTAGCGCTTCGCCGGGGAGCGGGCAGGCTGGCAGGAAGCTGAAGTTCTCCAAGAGGTGCGCTACTCCGAGCCTTCTGTAGTCGTTGTATGTTAAAATACAGTCCTGATGTCTTGCTTCGTTGTGCAGGAAGCGGGCCGATATCGACCTCAAAAAGGTTGACCCATCTGCTCCACTTGATGAGTCCGCCCCAGCCGAGCCAGCGGCAAGCGAACACACCTGCTGAGCGGCGGCCAGCCCGGTCGCTGAGACCGAGGTGGCTCCGACTACAGGGCCACTACGCCACTCGACCAAGAGGTGGCTGTTGAAACTGAGGCCCCGGCCCCGAGGCACCGTACGTCGCGGAAGCGGGGGACGGAACCCCCGAGCCGGTCCCCGATGTTGTAGGGGAAGGCGGTGCCGAGGCCAGGACCCCGTCGCCATCATGGTTATCGTCATCGCCATTGTCGCCGTTGCCGCCGCCGCCGGAGATCCCACATTTGCCTCGGATCGAGCTCCCACGTGTGATGCCCCGGACCTTCACGTGGACCACTCTCGACGGCACTATGAAAAGCTTCAGGCTCGATGAAGTCGTCGCAAGGAAAGAACGCGAGAGCCTGCTTCGTGCCGCCATCAGCGGGTCCCAGGGGGTCGCGGTATGATTCTTGTAGTGAAGCTCCAGCAATCTTCTCGTCTTTTGATGTTTGACTCTGTGTCGGTTTTGTTCTTGTCCGAGCAGAAGCTCGTTGACCGCAACGAGGCGATGACGGAGATCTGGTCGAGATGGCTCCCCACCTCACAGATTGCAACAACTCTGGGCATTGAAGGCCGAGATGGAGGCGCGTCACATGAGGAGGGAGGCCTGGCTGAAGAAGCGGCGCTGATCAGCTCAAAGGGTAGAGAGATGGGACTTAGCCGAGAAGATCAGAGGTAAAATCCTCGAGAATCTTCCCGACTGGGCCGTTGATATATTCATCCAGCTATGGTCGATCCGACTGCTCGGTGGTGTCATGACTGCACGATTGAGCACTTGGCTAATCTGTGGTGGCAGACCTGCGAAGCGAGTTAAAGACCGAGCGGAGAGGGAGTCGCAGCTGAAGGAGGCCGAAGAAGCCAAGGCCGAGCTTGAAAGGGTCAAGGCCGACCTGACAAAGGCCAACACCGAGCTTGTACCGGAGAAGTCCGAGTTGGAGAAGGCCGTCGTCAAGCTCGGTAAGGAGAAAGCCGAACTGGAGAAGACCGTGGCCGGGTGGAGGTCGACTACGGAAAGTAAGTCCTCAACCCACTGTGATCTCAGCCAATACATTAGTCACCCTATGTGTAGCCGAATCTGACAAGCTTACTTGCTCGGCCGATCTGGGCAGGCATGAGAGCCAACGTCCAGGCCCAGTAACGGTTCTACACGGAGGGATAAGATCAATCAGGGAGTCATGGGAGGCCCTCGTCGGGTCCGTGAAAGGGCTCCTTGACTTGTAGATCCCCGCCCAGTGGGACTAGCTGTAGCAGAATTCCCTCAGATAATGGGGCGTCTCGAGGACACGCCGAGTGCCTGAAAAGGTACTCAGACGAGCGGGTTGCCGCCGGCGTGGCCCCGACCAGCAATGACCAAGTCCATCTACCCGAGGGCGGACATTGAGGCCATCGGGGAGGGATTTTCGGGGAGACGATGCCCGAGGAAGCGCTGGAGCTGATCTCACAGGCGAAGCCCGACTGCTGAAGCGATTACCGAGACCTGGGTCGTAAAGGCAATACATTTTGTAGTCAGTGTATATATATGTTTTTCAACATATACGATCCCATGTGTTCAAAATATTGGTTTG
Source organism: Oryza meyeriana var. granulata (assembly GCA_003991445.1). Taxonomy (NCBI): domain Eukaryota; kingdom Viridiplantae; phylum Streptophyta; class Magnoliopsida; order Poales; family Poaceae; genus Oryza; species Oryza meyeriana. Next base: position 66,577 of record RYFJ01003510.1, on the reverse strand, counting down.
TCGCGCCGGCCAAACTTATTATTCGGTTGTCATTAGCTTTGCCCGACATGTAGGATTGCACCGAGTTTTATTTCCGATAGATTAACTTGATAAAAACGTTCGGAGTAAGATGCTATACTCGGTGGCGAACGATCAGTCGTGGCGGAAGGCTTCATAACCCGGGGTGAAAAACTAAGCTTGTATGTTATTGACAGGAACACGTATATATAATGCAGCCTGACTCACTATCGATTGGAACAAGGCGGCGTAGTGGAAGGTCAGGAAAAAACTGTACATGGAAAATGTAAAAACTCAAGGTATATAGAAAGGAGTAGCTGTTCTTATATTCCATGAGTTTGGTGATGAGGACACCGTCTTTTGTCCTTCAGTCGGTAGGGGCGCCTGGGCCGCGTGACCTCGGCTTATAAATGAAACGGCCCTTCCCAGAATGGGGGATAGTTTGTGCCTGTCCTTGGTGGTTTGTAATTTCCTTAGAACGAGATCCCCGACCAAAAAGGCGCGGCAAACATGGACATTGGCGATTGTGGTAGCGACGCAGGCCTTGGGAAGATACCTTTGGTCCCCCGACTGGATTTTTGTGTTGCGTGCGGGGTCTCTTGCTTCTCTTTTTCAGCTGATCTAATCGAGATCAGTTCGGTGCCGTTTTGGGAGTCGTCCTCTCGGAGTAAGCCCGGACTCGCGAGAGCCGAACTGTTTCCGTCGGTAGCATGGTTCGGTGCCGTAGACCAGGAAGAAGGGGGATTGCCCTGTTGCCGACTAACCGTGGGTTTCTAAGAGACCAGAAACGGTGGTAGTTCTTGTCCCCACCGACCCGCATATGGGGTTTGGTGTAGTGTCGGGTGTATATTCCTGTGGCCCTTGATGCCTTGTAGGACCATGCGTTGGCTCGCTCACCGCCCGTTTTGCTCCGCGGTGTGGGCACAAGCATGCATAAGCATATCTTGAAAAAAAATGCCGAAGTCGTCGCAGAAATCTTGGAATAGCTGACGCGAAACTGAGTGCGTTGTACCCGGTTTTTCAAAGATGATGCGGTTTTTAGGGACCCCAAATTCGGTATAGTATACCAGGAAGATGAAGTTCCCTTTGCTCGTGCCCGCTGTGATTGTTTGCGACGGGTTTAGCCTCAATCCACTTGGTGAATTTATCCACTGCGACGAATAAAGTGCGGTGACCCTCCTGGCGCTTTCTTTTGAATGGCCGACCGGGGTCGAGCCCCCCGCATAAAATGTGGTGAATGGCCAGGAGATATTGGGATAGTCTTGGAGGTTCCTGGGCGGGGAAGATTGTGTCTGTGTTGCGAAGAACTGGCAACCCTCGCACTTGGCGAACGGATTGTCTTTGGGGGCGTCTGTGAACTGCGGTGGGCCAGAAGAATCTGCGGTAAGCCTTTCCGACTAACGTCCCTGGATGCAGCGTGGGGGTTGCCAGGACACACATAATGCCCGAGTGGATTGAAATGCAGCGGGATCTGCTTGCCTTTTCCTCGGTGTAGTGGACACCAACGCCCATTGAGGCACACGGATGCGCTCCTTCGGTACAGGTCTTTTTTCTCCACTACTTGAGGAAAGCTTTTTGCTTTTTCGACGCTTGAAAACTGGCTTTTTCGGCTTGACTGCGATCTTTCTGGGAGTTCATCGTCTCTTGGAGGAATTTGAGAACAGGACACCCCCAGTTCTTTTGACATATGTGCAGCACTTCGTCGGTGGTGGGGTATGGTTGGCTCGCCTCCCGACTGCTCTTGTGGCCGGTTTCTTCTTGACTGATGGGGCTCCCCATAAGTTTGCTCGAGCGCAAAGATTCCAGTCCCGGAACCGCTTTCCGCTTGGATCCCATTGTGTTTGCCAGCTCATCGGTTCGTCCGCGTGCGTTGTATTGACGCGAGACGTGTGTGATTTCCGAGCCGTCGAACTTGGTTTTCCACTTGCGGACCTCCTGACAGTAATGCCGCCATTGTGTCGTCGAGCAACAGGTCCAGTCTTTCATGACTTGGTTGACCCACGAGTTGGGAAAGTCTCCGGGCGACAACCAGTCCGACGTATGCCCGAGTGATATGGCGATGCGGAGCCCGTTGTACAAGAGCCTTGTACTCGGCGACGTTTGTGGGAAGCCGGGAAGTGGATTTTGTAGTACTACGTGGTACTTCAACTTTTTCGCTCATGTGGGGGGATGTCAGTATGACTGCAGCCCCCCGGCACCGCCGATTCCGTAGGGAACCGTCCCCGAAGTACAAATTTGTCCAGTACTAAGCTTTTTGTGTTTTGGGTGGTTGGGAGTTGAATCTTTCTGTCCATTCGGCATGCCACGAAGTCGGCTAGAAAAAGCTTCGAGATTGATAGCTTGTCCGTGGCTTTTGAAAAAGGTGATGTCAAACGCCATCAGCTCGAGTGCCGCATTTAGCGATCCGGCCCCGGGTGGCCTCGCTTGATTATGAAGGACCACGCCATCCGAGTGGGAAACGCTGTGACCACCGTGACTTTGATGTGGGCCCTTGAAAGTAGATTTGCACCTAGCTTTCGGACTGTGATAAAATGAGTAGGTCCCGTGAAATAGCAGTTCTTTCTGGATCCTGCCCCTCGGGTATCTTGTTTTTGGAGTCGGGCGAGGACCCTCGCTGACATAAAATAGATTGGCCGTCTTTGTTATATTTTCTTGAAGATGACTCCTGTTCGGATTCCGCCTCACCTACCACACGTGCTGACTACCTGTGGGTTGGGCCGCCAGATAAAGCATTAGTGGTTGGCTGAGGGCAGGGGGTGAACGCCAGCATCGGGGGGTGAAAGATGTGAGGAAGTTGTTCTTTGTTTGAAGTCATGTTTTCGAGAGGCTCGCTGGGCTTGGCCGGGGTCCACTGATGCAAGGTGTCCACCATAGTTTTTTTTGAGGAGCTTGAGAAGGGCATGCCCGTTCCGCGCCAGTCGGCGATATAAAACCGACCTGAAGTGCCGCATGCAGCCTGTCAGCTTCCCTTCTGGACGTCTTTTAAGGTTGGTCGGGGGGCGCCATGTTCTTGATGGCGTTTGACTTTCTTCCGGGTTTAGCCTCTGATGCCGCGGTGCGAGACGATGAAAGCCGAGTAACTTCCCAGACGGCACCCGTCCCTAGGCGCACTTGTCCGGGTTCAACTTCATCTTGAATCTTCGAAGGTTTTGGAAGGTTTCTTCAAGTCGGCAATGAGGTCTTTTCTGGACTTGGACTTGATCACCACGTCGTCGACGTAAGGCTTCCACGTTGCGCCCGATCTGGGTGTGCAGACACCGCTGAATAGCCCTTTGGTAGGTTGCGCCTGCGTTTTTTTCAGACCGAACGGCATTGTGATATAGCAATACGCTCCAACGGCGTGATGAAAAAGATGTTTTTTTAAACAGTCCTCTTGGTTTCCTCAAGCAATTTGATGATATCCCGAGTAACAGTCGAGAAAACTGAGTAGGTTTCGGCACCCCGCCGTGGAGTCAACCACCTGATCTATCCTGGAAGACCAAATGGGTCCTTGGGGCACGCTTTGTTGAGGTCGGGTAGTCGACGCGAAACATGCGCCATTTACCGTTTTTCTTCCGGACCAAAGGACTGGGTTTGGCCAGCCAGTCCGGGTGGTAGACTTTCCCTTGGATGAAGCCGGCTGCGAGGAAAAAGCTTGGTGATTTCCTCCCGGATAGCATCCTTGCGGTCTGAGCGAAAGCGCCACAGAGCCGTTGCTTGACCGGCTTCGGCGTCTGGCTTTACGTGTAAAGGGCGTGCTCGATCACCTCCCTTGGTACGCCCCGGCATGTCGGACAGTTTCCATGCGAAGATATCTTTGTTGGCTTTGGAGAAGGTGAACGAGCGCGTCTTCCTATTTGGGGGTCGAGTTTCCGGTCGACTAAGGCAGTCTTTTGAGGGGTCGGAAGGGTCCAGGGGGACTTCTTCGTGTCAGAGTCCGCTGAAATTCCGACTTTCGCTGCTTTTTTCGCCGGAACTTGGATCTTGATCGACTTCAGAAATGTAGCGGCTTGCCGGATGCTGTCGCGCCGACTGCCGCTTCTTTGTGTTTGAGCCCAGCTCGCAGCTCTCCTTTTGTCGCAGGTGAGGGCTTTTTGCTTTTAGCGTCGCTGCGGAGGGAGAGGCTCCTGCTGGCCCGGGCATCTTCAGCACCATGTACGTGTAGTGCGGTATCGCCATGAATTTGGCGAGAGACGGGTCGTCCGAGTATCGCGTGATACGCAGTCTCGAAGTCGGCGACTCGAAGGAGATGTTTTCCTGTACGGAAGTTGTCCCGCGTGCTGAAGGTCACCGGCAAGGTTATTTGCCCGAGTGGGGTTGATATGACAAGCCGGGGGATTAATCCCATGGAAGGGGCGCGGTGGCTCCGGCCGTAGTTCTGAACGAGGAATTCTCATCTCGTCCAAAGTCTTGGCGAACAGGATGTTGAGCGCACTGCCTCCGTCGATGAGGGTTTTTTTCAGCCTAATATTTCTAACGACCGGATCCAGGACGAGTGGGTATCGTCCCGGGTGGGAAACCGATCTGGGTGATCTGCGCGGTTGAAGGTGATAGCCATCTCTGACAGCGCAAGTATTGGGGGTATCCGTTGTGGAGACCGCGTTAATGTCGCGCTGATAGCTTCTGCTTGCGCTTGGATTCGTACGCCGAGTGGCCCCCCGAAGATGTGGTTGAGTTCGGCTTGGGGGTCCCTGGAAATCATCAGCCGGACTCGAGTCTGGCTTGTCCTTGTCCTTGTCGGCGCCAGATCGATGAAGCTTGCTCGGAGGCAAATTTTTTTTTTTTTATTCTTGAGCATGTGGCAGTCCTTGGCCCACGTGTCGGCCCTTGGGGTGAGGGGCAAGGCCCCATCATGACTTTCTGATAGTCGTTATTCCGTTGGGGCCGCGGTCGACTGCGCTCAGTGTTAGCCACCTCGTTGTCCGACTTCCGCTCGTGCGACTGCCAGGCTTGTTCTGAGGCGGCTCGTTGTCGGGCTTTCGCCTTGTGTGTCTTTTTTTGTCGGGGCTCCTTCTTCTCGTCGACAGGCCTCTGCGACGGCTTTTTCAGCCGAGTCGGCGTATGTTTGTTGGCCATGTCGAAGAGAGTCTGGACAGTGGATGGTGGCTTTGCGAGTGAACTTTGCGATGAGCGGGGCGTCTTTTTTACTCCCTTTTGCGGAAGGCGGCGATGACGACCTCGTCTTTGATGCTTGGGAGTTGATTGCGCTTCTCGGAAACTTTTGATGAATTCACGTAGAGACTCGTTCTTTTTCTGATGCAGCTGGTAAAGGTCGTGCTCGGAAGCCGGTCTCTCGTAGGTCCTCTGAAGTTAGCGATGAACCGCTCCCTGAGTTGTCCCCAGGGAACTGATCGACCGCCTTGGGAGGCCTGTCAGCCATGTCCTCGCCGAGTCGGATAACGCGACTGGGAGGTAGTTAGCCATGGCTCTGCTGTCCCAGCCGTCCCCAGCAGCTTGCGTAACTGCTAGGACGTAAACGGTGAGTCCAGGACTCTGGGTTGGTCTTTGCCCGTCGTACTTTTTCGATTCCGGTAGGCTTAAAGCCGACTGGCCAGCCGGACGTCCTGTAACTTCCCGAGTAAAGGCTGGAATGCCTTCATTATCGTGAGGGCTTGGGCTTCGGTTTTGGGCGGTGTAAGCCGCTCGTAGTGGAGACCGAAGCGCTCGTGTTTCATCCTCTAGTTGGCTGGGCGTTCATCCTCTTCGCGTTCTTCGCGCCGGGCCTTAGGGTTGTGGCGAAGATCGCGTTGTAATCGCAATCGGAGGTCTTTGATTGGTCGGCCCGGTCGTATTGGTGACGGCCGCCGTGGTTGGGTCGTAGTTTGGTATTTTGCGAGTGTTGTTTGGGCGGGAACTCTTCGTGCTGCCGGGTGGAGCCGGCCGCGCGTCGTCGTGGCTTGATGCAGATGACTCCGCCGCTGGAGAGCCCGTTCGATGGGTCGGTATGTGAGTGTTGCTGACTGTTCTTGCTGCTGGCAAAGGCGGCAGCAGTAATCATCGCTTGGATCTTGGCGATAGTTGGTGTGGGCCTGATGATGATCCGGCCAAGCTGGAGCGTGTCCAGCAATAGAGTTGCGGCGGCCCACGACGTTCTGTTGTGGCGTGGACGAAGACATCGTGGTCGCCGATTTGGTTTGGAGGATTCGCTGCGGGCGATTTTTCGCCAGCCTGTCGAAGCCCGTCATTGCGAGCTTTTTGTCGGTTGGCCTCCTCTTGTTGTTGTAGTCGGCGCGCCCTCTTGCTGCTCCTCTTGCAGTCGCGCACCACTCGGAAGGTGGCGTTGAAGCCATGAAGATCTCGCGGGGGAGGAGGAAGCTTGCCAAGGTGGAGTCCGAGTTGATGCTCGACCGCATCCGACTTAGTGTCGGACCTCACCGAGTAGTTTATCAGAGTTAGGACGATCCGACCTCCCTAGATCCAATCTGAAACGGTGCATGACCATGTCAAACTGAATCGCTGGAGTCGGGTCTGTCTGCGCGGGTTGTAGATGCAACAGCGCAGGAATCCGTACGGGAGATTGACGATCTCTCCCCCTCTCGGCCTAACCCGCGCTGGCTCAAGGCCTAGCGCGAGTCGGACGCTGAAGGAGAGAGTTGTCCGATGTCGGCGATGTGAGGGACTGTCGTAGTAGATCGTCGAAGGAGATGGCGACGTCCCTGGGGCCGACTGGCGCAACGCCGGCTAGCTCTCAGCTGGCAAGATCGGATCTGCCTCCAGCCAAGGAAGGTTGCCGAGTTGATCGGCGACGAAATCAAGGCTCCAAAGGTGATGGTGTCTCCATTGGAGAACCTGTCGCCTTGACTCCGTTGATGGATCCATCGAATCTGTTGATGAAGAATTCGCCGGGCCCTACCTGGCGCGCCAACTGTCGATGCTTTGCACCAGCAATATATACTATGGGGCTAACTCGGCGACCTGGCATTCGAGGATTGCAGAGGAACACGGGGAGAATTATACTGGTTCAGGCCCTCCGATGTGAGGTAATACCCTACGTCCAGTTGAGGTGTTATTCCTCTGAGGTGGATTTGCGATCAATGATCTGGTGTGCCCTCATGGGGCGCCCTGCCTCCCTTTATATACTGAGGGGACAGGGGTCACATGGTAAGATCCCAGTCGGATACGACCAAGGGATTTCCTTATTAGAGATAGAATCTATCCGACTAAGGTATGTTTCCTTATTGTACAAGGCAGAACCTACCGGTGCTATCTTATCTCTAATTACACGATCTGGCCCATCCTCTATCCGAGTGGCCCATGTGCTTGTAGTGAGGTACCCGGGGCCCATGGCTCCCACACCTTATAAACTTGGCATCATACAACCTTGTGATTTCCGCTTTGATCGGCTCATATAACTCTGCCTTGAATCTCCTTGGAGCCTGCTTGAATGGCCGATATCCTGGTTTAATGGGCAGCCGATGTTCAACAATTGATCGGCTTAATCCTGGCATCTCATGGTACTCCCAAGCGAAACAATCCAATAATCCTTCAACAGTGTTATCAATTCTTCTCGAAGTTCAGGACTTAACTTTTTGCTTATGTATGTCGGCCTTGGCTTATCTCCTGGTCCTATGTCGATCTCCTCCAAATCATCGACCGACATATATCCTTGCCCTAGTTTCCCCTTGAAGTCTTCATGGAGCCCATCAGAGTAACAATTCAGAGCTGACTTGCTGAATCGGCTGTATCCCTTGGCTAGTGACCTTAAGTAGTTCTCCTTCCATACTTTCCCGGATAGGCAATCAACACCATCGGTTTCCCAGACTGGCAATCGGTCATTGCAATGTTGGTTGACCGATCTGCTAGGACCTTCGACTTGATCTCCCTGCCACTGTATCAAACATTGATGCATTGTCGAAGGCACGCAACAGTTCGCGTGAATCCAGTCCCTGCCGAGAAGCAACTATATGACCCTTTCCGTCAATGAAAAAACGTGGTGGGTAATGTCTTATTCCGCACTATCAACTCCACGTTTAATACGCCTTTCGCCTCTGATGAATTCCCACCGAAGTCCTTTAACACCATATTCGTCTTGATCAGATCTTCGGCAGTCTTCCCCAATTTCCGAAATGTGGCATGAGGCATGAGATTAACTGCTGCTCCCCCATCAACTAGCATCTTTGTCATCGGCTTCCCATTCACATAGCCCTTGATATATAATGGCTTTAGGTGCCGATGCTTTGACTCCTCAGGTTTATCAAATATGGCCTGATCGGGTTGCAACGTCAGTTGAGCGAAAACTTCCTCATCGCCTTCTTCATCTGATGAAAGTGCTTTATACTCCCGAGGCAAAAAGAACACCATATTTGCCAACGGCCCGATTGATAGCTCATCGTCCTTCCTTTTCACGTGCCATACTTGTTTTAGTTCTCTTGTGACGATGATCGGCCTCTTCCTGATCTTGTCTCTGTTCTTCCTGTTGCTCTCGGTGTCGTAGTCGCTGTGCCCTTCTTCTTTCTTGATTCTTCGTGAATATCCACTAGGGCACCATTGAGGATTCTGGATTTGTTTTTTCATTGCAGCTTCCTCCTTCATCCTCTTCAAAGAATCTCATGGATCGGGCCCTAAAATCGGATATGATCCGATGCTTCTTTTTCCCAAGCGACCGATCCTGTGAAGAACCTCGCTGCTGATCATGCGATCCACCATAGCACTGGCACTCGGCAATCTTTCAAACTGATGGCAATCTCATTCCTTGATCCCAGCAGAATCGGACAAGAATGGGCAGTCCCAATTGCGGAATTATAATCTTTCTGGTTTTCATCCCGTCTGTTCCTCATACCTTGATATTTTTCTATCATATGCCGATGAAAAGTAATCCTGATTTATACTTTTGACGTCTGCTCCATCGGCCTGATTCCTTGATGATGAATCCCGCATAAATCATGTTTACGGGGAAAGGGTGTCCATCAATCTTCATCGGCTTTCTTTGTCTTCCGAAACTTGATTCTTCCCTGTTCGAGCAGCCGATTGGAATTTGTTGCCAAAAAACTTTGCACGTCGTTAGTAATGATGCGATATAGTATTGTGCCACTTTGCAATATCTTTTCTTCTCAGTTCTTCGGCTGAAGGAAATCACGTGATTTGGTGAGTTGTATCTGTTCTCTTGTAACAGCAAGTCAAAGATTTTATCGGCTCTTTTCCTTGTGTGCCATGGGCCTCGGGGTACCTCATGACAAGCATATGGGCCACTCGGACAGAGGATGGGCCTAGCCTTGTAATTAGAGATATGGCTAGATTCGGCAGACTTTGCCTTGTATAGAAAGGAATATACAGTCCTAGTCGGGTGCGTTATATCTCTAAAGGGAGATCTCCTAGTCGTAATCCGATGGGGACTCCTACCTTGTAACCCTGTCCCCCAGTATATAAGGGGAGGCAGGGCGCCCCCTGAGGGCAGAAGAGCACACATAAGCTCAAAGGTGCACACAAGTTCATCAGAACCACCACCGTATATCCTCAAGGAATACATATAAACTGGACGTAGGGTATTACCTCACATTGAGGGCCTGAACCAGTATAAAATCTCCTTGTGTTCCTTTGCAATCCACCGAGTTTCCATCCGCCGACTAGCCCCATATATTTATTGCTGGTGTAAAACATCGACAGTTGGCGCGCCAGGTAGGGGTTTCGGCGCGATCTACATCCACGAGCTCGATGGATCCAGCAACCGGAGTCGACGGCGGCAAACTCTCCCCCGGAGATACAATTGCATTCAGAAGCCTCGACTTCGCCGCCGACCAGATCGGCAATCTCACCTTGGCCGACATGGACCCGATCCAATCGGCCGAGGAACCAGCCGACTCCGCGCCAGTCGGCCTACACGATGCTGCAGCAATCTCTCACGACATGCTGCAGCGATCTCCAATATGCCCGAGTCCAGGGACAACTCTTTCTTTCGGTGTTCGACTCGGACTCGGTTTTGAGCCAGCCGAGATTGGGCCGAAAAAGGAAGAGGTCGTCAATTTCCCGTTCGGGCTCGGCGACGCCGCGGATATCTACAATCTACATCCGACGTGGCAAACCCGATCCTCTGGAGTTCGACTCGGATACGGCCCCGAGCCGCTCGAGATCGGATCTAGGGAGGTCGGAGTTGTAATCGCCCCCATCAACTATTCCGACTACGACTCTCAGTCGGACTACGACTCCCAGTCGGATTCCGACTCCAAGTCGGATACCAGCTCGGCAAGCTTCACTCCGCCACGAGAAATTTTCATGGCATCCAGAGGCTCTACTCCTACTCAGGAATCACGCCGACTACACGAACAACAAGAGGAGGAGGCCTGCCGACTGCGAGAACAACAGGAGGAAGAAGCAAGACGCCCGCACGCCCGCAACGATGGCCTACGCAGGGCTGGGTGAACCGCTCAGCAACAAACCCTCCAAACAAAAGTCGGCGACCACAACGTCTTCATCACGCCACAGCAGAACATCGTGGCCGCCGTAACCCTACTGGACACGGTCCAGGTTGGGCCTGATCACCAGGCCACCCCGACGATCGCAAGGATAAAAGCCATGCTTACCGCTGCCGCATGTCAAGCAGCACCAACAGTCGGGCAACACACTCGTACTGACCAGTCGGTCAACATCCCCAATGGCAGTCTCGTCTACCTCAAAGCGACGCCGAGTGGCCGGCTCTACTCGGCTGCACACGGAGTCACGCCAAACGTCACTCGGTAACCCAAACAACAACCGGCAACGTCGAAGTGACCGTCGGGACAACCGGGATCTCCGAGGCCAACTATGGCGCGATCTTCGGCAGCACACCAATGCTCGGCACCGCGAACGAGAAGAGGACGAGCAACGCCAACTGGAAGACGAGAACGAGCATTTCAGCCTCCACCACGAGCGGTTTCGCCGCCGTAGTCGGGGTCGGAGTCCTCATGAAGACGAAGGCATACCGGCCTTCACTCAGGAGCTACAACAGGTCGATTGGCCATCGAGTTTCAAGCCTACAGGCATCGACAAATACGATGGCAAGACCAATCCCGAGTCCTGGCTCACGGTCTACACTCTGGCGATCCGAGCAGCTGGAGGAAATCACAAAGTCATGGCTAACTACCTCCCAGTCGCTTTAGCCGACTCAGCGAGGACATGGCTAACAGGACTCCCAAAGCGATCAATCGGCTCTTGGGGAGAACTCCGGGAACGATTCATCACCAACTTCCAGGGAACATACGAGAGGCCATCTTCCGAGTACGACCTATATCAGTTGCGCCAAAGGAAGAACGAGTCTCTTCGTGACTTCATCAAGAGGTTTTCTAAGAGGAGGAACTCAATCCCGAAGATCAAGGACAAGGTCATCATCGCAGCCTTTCGAAAAGGAGTCAGAGACACCTCGTTCATCGACAAATTCACGCGGAAGCCTCCTAACTCTGTCAAGGCCCTATTCGACATGGCAAACAAGTACGCCGACTCGGCCCACGCTGTTGCCGAGGCCCTCGATGATGACAAGTCACCCTGACAGAAGAAGCGGGACGACACCGACGACGCGGTCCCGACTAAAGCTGGGAATCGCAAACGCAAGTCAGACGGCTCTATTGTGGCAGTCGGTCACAATCGTCTTCGACTTTCAACAACTGAAGACTATCAGGACAACAAGTGACATGCTCGGGGGCTCACAAGCTCAAACGCAAGGATGGCATCCCCACTCCGAAATACCGAACAGCTAAGTCGCTTCCTGATAAATATTTCTTCACTCGGCTTTACCAATGCCGCAGCCGCTTACGCCTAATAGGTGCACAAGCCGCACTCTTATCTGTTTTTGCTCTTAAATGATTGCAAAAGTACTCAAGTAGCATAAATCCTAATCCGTGAAACTTTGCTCCATGAAAGACGAACTCAAGTCACCCAAAACGCGTGTCTGGGAAAGAGCCATGAGCCAACTCCCGACGCTAGGGGGCTATGACTAGTCGGGCAGAGTGCTTAAACGTAAGGGATCAACTACTCGGGGAAATTAATATCAATAAGAGGAAGAACATGAATTTACATATATTGTAAAATACATTTAATTCGGATGATTGTTTTCATCATCAGATGCTACTCATCCGATATCTTTATATTGCAGGCCCAGCTCCGGATACGCGTGACAGGAACTCAGGGCTGCGAGCCCATCTCCTACGCTCGGTGGCTGGACAAGTCTGCCAAAATACACTCAGGATGCTCCATGAGGGCTACTCACCGAGTACTTGCGCCAGTCGGGACGTCATCTTCCCCGACTACGCTCCATGCGAGCCAACAATCGGCCCCCGGCGCCAGTCGGGGCTGTATACCACTCGGCTAAGTAGGGTACGCCCCATGAGGGTTGCCAGCCGAATCCTACGCTAATGCTAGGTTCGGGTACCTTATTTGGTCACGGTTCTGTCAGGTTGGGTACGCCCCATGAGGGTCGCTAGCCGAATCCTATGCTAATGCAAGGTTCGGGTGCCTGGCTTGGCTATAATTCTGTTGGATAGGGTACGCCCCCTGAGGGTCGCTAGCCGAACCCTCTGCTAATGCAAGGTTCGGGTACCTTGTTCGGCTTTACCCAAGTCAGAGAAGACTTACATCGTCAAAGTGCATCCGGAGTTCTCATGCACTGTGTCACACCTGAGGACGACAAGCAGATCCTGCATTATACCCACTCAGGCTTACGTGGCAACCAGTTTGCATCCAGAACGTAAGTCGGAAAGGCTCACGAATAAGGACTTCTCTGGCCGATTGCGGTTACCAACACCAAAAAACTCATCCTGACATGCGATGGATGATACTTCTCTAGAGCTATGCTGGATAGGTCGGCTCAGACCGGCTTATTTGGTAGCAGCCACCAAGATATGAGTTCCTACAGTAGCATGCTCCATGTGGGCCGCCCGCAGGCTGAGTTGAAATTATAGCGCTGGTGCTACCAACAAGAACCGATGAGGTAAACAGATATGCTTCATGAGAGCCTTATTGCTAAACATATATGTTTGGGTATCTGTTTTATCCACCAGGTCTCGAGGATATATCCTTACAAGGATCACAAGCTGGTCTTCATTAAAATTAGGGATGCAGGTATCTTTCTCGGGTACACCTAACCACGCCGTGGATTTATTTTCATAGAGTGGTACTCGGCCTACATGCTTGGCCACCAGTTGCCATGAGCGACATTATTCCAGCCGACATGACGCTGAAGAGTCTAACTTTCGAGTAGTGTGCTACTCGGGAGAGACTATAAACCTTCTTTTCCCGCTGACATGACGCGGATGAGTCTAACTTCTGGGTGGGACGCCACTCGGGAAAGACTATAAACACCCCCTTTCCAGCTGACATGACGCTGAAGAGTCCCATATACGAGTAGCATCCTACTCGGCAAGACTATAAACACACATTCCGACTGACATGAAGTCGAAGAGTCCTATATACGAGTAGTTCCCTACTCGGCAAGACTATAAATCATATTCCGGTTGACATGATACCGAAGAGTCTCATATACCAGTAGTAATCTACTCGGGAAAGACTACAAGGTTAAAGATCTTTGACTTTACGTTTAATTGTCTTCGCAATTAAGCACAAAGTCGGGGGCTACACCTAATAGGTGCGCCTATTCGGCGCACACTATTCCTACATCTACATGGAGCCCTTCATAGCCTCACTGCCAGCTGACATGAAGCAGGACTCGGGAAGAAGACACACTCGGACAAAGAGTACTCGGGAGCAACGCACTCGGGCGATCTTCACCGTGGAGGACGAGCACTCGGCATCAGCTGTGACTCAACGGTCTCAGGGGCTACTGTGGGTGCCATGGGCCCGGGTACCTTCATGACAAGCATATGGGCCACTCGGACAGAGGATGGGCCTAGCCTTGTAATTAGAGATATGGCTAGATTCGGCAGACTTTGCCTTGTATAGAAAGGAATATACAGTCCTAGTCGGGTGCGTTATATCTCTAAAGGGAGATCTCCTAGTCGTAATCCGATGGGGACTCCTACCTTGTAACCCTGTCCCCCAGTATATAAGGGGAGGCAGGGCGCCCCCTGAGGGCAGAAGAGCACACATAAGCTCAAAGGTGCACACAAGTTCATCAGAACCACCACCGTATATCCTCAAAGGACTACATATAAACTGGACGTAGGGTATTACCTCACATTGAGGGCCTGAACCAGTATAAAATCTCCTTGTGTTCCTTTGCAATCCACCGAGTTTCCATCCGCCGACTAGCCCCATATATTTATTGCCGGTGTAAAACATCGACATTACTAATATCAAAATCATACCGCTCCTCTTTGCCGATATCCTTGACCCATGGGCATGATACTGATTTCTTGTTCCTGGCCCACTCCGCCAATCCAACCTCAGCATCGGATCCCTCATCGTCTGAGCTTGATGAATAAACTTGAACTTGAGCAACCCTTCTCTGATATTTCTCCTTTTTCGTCTCTTGGAACCGGCTTTCATGAGCCGATACCTTTTGTACTAGATGCGCCAGGGACTCGAACTCTTGTGATGAAAACCTCTCCTTAATTGGCGCTAAGAGACCCTGGAAAGCCAGATCGGCCAGATGCCCATCGCTCAAGTTTAAACTGTAACATCGGTTTCTGACGTCCCGAAATCGCTGAACGTATTCCGGTACTGTTTCGTCTGGTCGCTGCCTAACCGATGTCAAATCTGTTAGTCTCATCTCGTGGATTCCAGCAAAGAAGTATTTATGAAACTATTTTTCTAGATCGGCCCACCCCTGAACGGAATTCGGTGGTAACGAAGAGAACCATGTAAAAGCCAATCCAGATAATGACAAGGGGAAAAATCTAACCCTCAGAGCCTCTTCGGCCGATGCCTCCCCGCACTGTGCCAGGAATCAGCTGACATGTTCCACTGTAGACGTGTTGTCCTGCCCTGAGAACTTAGAGAAATCCGGGACCCTGTATCGGTGTGGTAATGGAACCCTATCGAACCACTCAGGATATGGATGCCGATACATAAATGTTTGTTCCTTGGGCTTGATCCCAAACTGCTCCCTCACTATTTCAGCAACCCTAGTTGATAGATCTTCTTCCCTCAGGTTGTCTTGTTGGTACTGGACAGGTGGAGTTTGTTGCCGATTCTGTCTATGATACTCCCTTTGGTAAGTGCCTGGATCGGCCCCACCTCCTGGATAATTTTGCTGATATCCTCCGTAATAAGCAGACCGATGATATCCAGCAGGAACATCCTATTGCCCCCCAGCCTGGTTCTGTGTAAACAGGTTTTCTGGTATGTCTCTGCTGACATTGTAAGCAACTTGATTTGGTTCGACCTTTGGTGGGAGGAAAACAGGACCCCGAGTAGGCTCTTGAATAATCGATCCATCCACCGTCTTCTTTATGAGATTGTGAAGTGTGTTCACCAGAATCCCAGATTGATTGATGAGCGTGTGATGAACTGCTTCATTCACCATCTCTTGCAAGGGTTTTACCGGTGGACTCTCAGGTGGTGTACGGCTCGATTCTCCAACCAGTACTGGCTTTGGAAACTGAGATTTTTGAATCGGCCCTTGCCTTGTCATGCTGAAGGACTCTAAGCACAGCTTCTGAAAATTTGCTATAGTTTGCTCAACTTGCTGTTTCTGTTTGTCTGTTAAATCTTCCATGCTGACTGGAATTATGTTGTCTATTTTGACTTCTTTCCTGGCCATGTTGCAAATCTGATTGTCGAAACTTCGCGTTCAAACTTCGCGTTGAAACTTCGCGTCCCACCAGGCGTGCCAAAAACGTGTTGACGCTGAAAACCGCCGGGGGCCGTCCGGCGTCTAGGAGACACGCGAAGGCCTGGGAGATTTGCTTCACTCCAGTGCAGGTCCTAAAATCTTGAGGTTCGTAGGCGTGCCAGTCAATTTGACCCTGCAATTGACAAGGAGAAAAGATATTAAATTCATGAGCCAATCGGCTGGAAGCCGATCTGGACTCGTCTCATCGGCCGATGGCCGATTTGAACTGTAGCACTTACACATCGACTGGAAGCCGATGATGGCGTGAGCAATAGCATAATAATAAACGAATATTAAACTAGCCGATCATCGAAGGTATGCTCAAAAACCGGCTATAAACTTGATAAAATAAACAAGCAGGATGCGTAAGTAAATTGATTAAATGAACTCCAGCCGATCATGGTTAAAGTTACTGGTATCGCCGCGAAGATATTGCCCGTGCTCGTGCCCGGGCTCTTGCTCGCACCTGCGCCCAGGATCTTCATCCGCTGTCCGTATCCGTGCCCGAGTTCTTACCTATGCTCGTGCCTGGGTCCTTACCTAAGGTCATGCCCGGGAACTTGGCTGAGGTCGTGCCCGGGAACCTGCTTGTGCTCGCACTCAGATCGGCAGAGTAAACCAATCGGCTGGCCCTTAGCCGATCGTAACGGCAATGCAGGCAAGAATGTATAACAAGGCAAGCAGCATAATCGGCTATATTTAATAAGAGATAACTTATCGGCTAAGCACTCCGATAACAACATCGCATAAAACCCATTGGTTTATTAAGAGTAACGTTATTATTGTCAGTCTAGTAGATCGGACCCAACCGTTGCAGCACAGACTGATAATGATAACGAGATCTCGATAAGTCGATAGATCTGATGCGATCGTGAGGCTGAAACATGATAACTTACCGGCTATACACCCCGATAAGATGCTTGCGCATAAAGTATCAACCTAGCAGGAACGATTTATCGCTAGCAGTTTAGTAGGTCGGACCTAACCGATGCAGTACAAACTGATGATAAACCGCTCCCAGTAAGCCGATACGATCTACGCACGCGTGATGTGATATACCTAATCAATATATGAGATCAAACTGAACTGATGCAGCCATAGATAAAATAAATATATCATGGTAAGCCGACTACTATAAACCGACTAGAATATCAGACCTAACCGAGGAAGTCCTAGCCGATAGGTAGCCGGGGTGACGAGACTTACCCTCTCGCAGGAGGTCGGACCTAACCGATGCAGCCCAGCTCGAGAAGCAAGATCCCGTCGGAAGGGTGGCGATGCGCCGAATTTGTATTGATCGAGTGATAAATTACAAGGTCCCCGGGCGTACGTATTTATACCCCGAGTTACACGAGTCCTTATTGGACACGGTACATGATTTCCTAATTATAACAGAAAACGCTAACAAGGCCTGACCGGACACGAGGTCAGGTTTCCTAAAGATAAACACTTGCCTAATTAATAGATACAGTAAATAACTGCCAAATAGCGGTCTTCACGGCTCCCTCCCGGAATCGGTCTCTTCTGGATCAATTTCCGCCAGTTGACTGCAATTTTCCCTTGGACCGAATCTGATACAGGGCCTTACCAAATTTTGGCGTTAACAGAGTCCGACTCCTAGTCGGACAGCAGCTCGGGAAGTTTATCTCCACCACGTGAAGTATTCATGGCATCAAAGGGATTAGCCCCGGGCCAAGACGCATGCTGACTTCACGACCAGCAAGAGGAGGAGGCTTGTCGACTACATGAGAAACAAGAGGAGGACGCGTGATGCTTACAAGCCGAGCGCGACGCTGATAATAACAATCTGTGCAAGGTTAGGCGGACTGCTCAACCAGAGATCCTCCAGAGTAGAGTAGGCAACCACGACGTCTTTGTGACTCCACAGCAAAACGTTGTGGCCGTTGCCACACTATTAGACACCTTACAGCTTGGGCCCGATCACCAAGTGTGGAGGCCGTGGGCCCCGGGTACCTCATGGGAAGCTTTCTGGCCACTCGGATAGAGGATAGGCCCAATCCTGTAATGAGGGATGCAACAGGACTCGGTAAATATTACCTTGTACGATAAGGAAAGGATATAGTCCTGGTCGGGTACGTTGTATCTCTAGAAGAAAATCCCTTGGTCAGAGTCTGACTGGGATTCCTACCCTATAGCCTTGCTTCCTCGGTATATAAGGGGAGACAGGGAGCCCCCAAGGGCAGAACAGAATCTCACCAGAGAAACCTCAAAAGCAATAAACCACAGCTAGAAGTAGGGTATTACCTCACATTGAGGGCTTGAACCAGGATAAATTGTTTCGTGTTCCTTTGCAGTCCATCACATTTAGGTCTCACAAGTAGCCCCATATTATTATTGCTGATATAAAACATCAACAGTTGGTGCGCCAGGTAGGGGCATCAGGGAGATCATCTTCAACAAACCTGATGGATTCGACCACCGGAGTCGATGGCATCAAGTTCTTCCCTAGGAAAATGATTAGCTTCGGGAGCCTCAACTTCATTGCCGACAAGTTCAGTGACCTCACCCTGTCTGACTCAGACTCGATCCGATCAGCCTGGAATCAAGCCAACTCTGTGCCAGTCGGCCTACTCAATGCTGCAGCAATCTTTGGTGACATGCTACGGCAATCCCCAAGATGCCCAAGTCTCGGGACAACTCTTTCTTTCGGTGTTCGACTCGGACTTAGCCTCGAGCCAGCCGAGATCGGGTTAAGAGATGAGGAGGTAGTCAATCTCCCGCTCGGACTTGGCAACGCCGCAGGTAACTTCAAACAACATCTAATGCGGCTGACCCGATCCCCTAGAGTTCAACTTGGACATGGCCCAGAGCCGCTCAAGATTGGATCTAGGGAGGTCAGAGTCATAATTACCCCCCTTAACTACTCTGATTCTGACTCTTAGTCAGACAGTAGTTCGGCAAGCTTCTCTCCACCACACCGCACGAAATTTTCATGGCGTCCAAGGGCTCAACCCCCACTCAAGAGGCACCCCGACTACGCGATCAGCAGGAGGAAGAAGCTCGCTGACTGTGTGAACAATAGGAGGAAGAAGCACGACGTCTACAAGCCGAGCGCAACGCACGCAATGCCAATCTACGCAAGGCTGGGCTCATTGCTCAATAGGAGATCCTCCAAACTCGAGTCGGTGACCACGACGTCTTCGTGACCCCACAACAAAATGTTGTGGCCACTGCCACTTTATTGGACACCTTGCAGTTTGGCCTGATCACCAGGCCACCCCGACGATTGCAAGGATCAAGGCCATGATTACCGTTGTAGCATGTCAGCAGTGGCAACATTCAGGAGACACACTCATACCATCCAATAGGACAGCTTCTGATATGGCGATCTCATCTACCTCAGCCTGACGACAGGCTACTGGCTCTAGTTAGCCATGCACAGAGTCGTGCCACACGTCACTCGGCAAGCAAAACGACGACCGGTGGTAGCGACATCAGGATGACTGCCATGATAACCGAGATGCCCGAGGCTGATCACAACGTGATCTTTGGCAAGATATCAGTGCCAGACGACGAGAACACGAGGAAGACGAGTGCCACCGACTAGAGGACGAAAACGAGTGCTTCAGCCTTCACCACGAGTGGTTTCATTGCCACAGTCGGAGTCGAAGCCCTCTCCTAGACGACGGAGTACCGGCATTCACCCACGAGCAACAACAAGTCAACTGGCCATCCGGTTTCAAGCCAATTGGAAAATACGATGGGAAGACTAATCCCGAGTCCTGGCTCACGGTTTACACTCTGGCGATGCGCGTAGCTGGAGGTGACCACAAAGCCATGGCTAACAACCTCCCGGTCGCCCTAGCCGACTCGGCGAGGACATGGCTAATAGGACTTCCCAGGCGGTCAATCCTCTCTTGGGGAGAACTCCATGAACGCTTCATTGCAGATTTTCAAGGAACATATGAGAGGCTGTCTTCCAAGTACGATTTATATCAATGCCATCAAAGAAAGAATGAGTCTCTGTGTGATTTCATCAAGAGGTTTTCTGAGTAGAGGAACTCGATCCCAAAGATCAATGATGGCGTCATCATCACCGCCTTCCACAAGGGAGTTTAGGACACCCCGTTCATCGCCAGGTTCACTCAGAAGCCTCCTTCTATCAAAGCTCTATTTGATATGGCCAACAAATACACTGATTCAGCCGATACGGTCGCTGAGGCCCTAGACGACAAGAAGGAGCCCCGGTAAAAGGAGAAGAAAGACACCGACGACGCAGCATAGACCAAGTTCGGTAACTGCAAGTGCAAGTCGGACAATGTCGTAGTAGCTGTAGAGAGCAGTCGGCTGTGATCCTCAAGGACGGATGACTACCAGAAAGTAATGAATGGGCCATGCCCTTCCCACCCTAAGGGGAAACACGTGGCTAAGGATTCTCAAGAAGTTTGCTTCCGAGTAGACATCAACATCTGGCAACAACAAAGACAAGGACAAGCCAGACTCGGGTGCAGCCGGTGACTACCAAGATCCCCAGGCTGAGCTCAACCACATCTTTGGGGGGCCGTCTACCTACGAGTCTAAGAGAAAACAGAAGCTAACAGCCAGAGAAGTCAACTTGGTTTTAGCAAACACTCCCCAGTATCTGCAATGGTCAGAAACGGTAATCACGTTTGACCGCGCAGACCATCCCGACCAAGTCACACACCCAAGACATTACCCACTCGTCCTGGATTCGATCATTAGAAGTATCAAGCTGAAGAAGGTTCTCATCGACGGAGGAAGCGCTCTCAACATATTGTTTGCCAAGATGCTCAATGAGATGAAAATTCCTTGATCCGAGTTGCAGCCAAGTACAACGCCCTTCCACGGGGTAATCCCTGGCCTCTCTTCCACTCCACTCGGACAGATAACTCTGCCAATCAGCTTTGGCACGCGGGAGAATTTCTGCATCGAGAATATCTGTTTTGAGGTTGCTGACTTCGAGACCATGTATCATGCCATACTCGGACGGCTAGCACTAGCCAAGTTCATGGCAGTGCCTCATTACACATACATGGTTCTCAAGATGACAGGACCAGCAGGAGGACTTTCCCTATGCAGTGATGTCAAGCAAGCCTTCACCTGTGACAAGGAGAGCTACGAGCTGGCCCAATCTCAAGAAGCGGCAGTCAGGCGGAGCAACATCTGATTAGCCGCCACAACTACAAACGAGGACAACCAAATTCTGGCAAAAAAAGCAGCCAAGTCGAGAATTTCAGCGAATTCAGAAACAAAAAAGATCCCCCTGGACCCTTTCGACCCCTCCAAAACTGCACTCGTCGGGACCAGACTTGACCCAAAATAGGAAGACGCGCTCGTCACCTTCCTCCAGGCGAACATGGATATTTTTACTTGGAAACCTTTCGACATGCCTGGTGTACCAAGGGAGGTGATCGAGCATTCCCTCAATGTCAAGCCAGATGCCAAACCAGTCAAACAATGTCTGCGGAGCTTCACACATGACCATAAAGATGCTATTCAGGAGGAGATTACCAAACTCCTTGCAGCCAGGTTCATCAAAGAGGTCTACCACCCGAATTGGCTAGCAAACCCAGTTCTGGTCCAGAAGAAGAACGGTAAGTGGCGCATGTGCGTCGACTACACCGACTTGAACAAAGCGTGCCCCAAGGATCCATTTGGTCTACCTAGGATAGATCAGGTGGTCGACTCCACCGCAGGGTGCGAGTTACTCAGTTTTCTCGACTGTTACTCGGGATATCATCAGATCAGTCTGAAGGAGGAGGACTGCCTAAAGACTTTTTCATCACGTCATTTGGAGCATATTGCTATGTCACTATACCGTTCGGGTTGAAAAACGCTGGCACAACGTATCAACGTGCTATCCAGCGGTGTCTTCACACTCAACTCAGGTGCAATGTGGAGGCGTATGTTGATGACGTGGTAATCAAGACCAAAGTCAAGGACGACCTTATCGCTGACTTAGAGGAAACTTTCCAAAGCCTTCAGAGATTCAAGACGAAGTTGAATCCGGAAAAGTGCATCATCGGAGTACTTTTGGGAAAATTACTCGGCTTCATCATATCACACCAAGGCATCGAGGCTAATCCAGAGAAAGTCAATGCTATCATGAACATGGCACCCCCAACTAGCCAGAAGGACGTGTAGAAGCTGACTGGCTGCATGGCAGCACTCAGCCGATTTATTTCCTGACTCGGTGAATGGGGCATGCCCTTTTTCAAATTACAAAGAAAGTTGACAACTTTCAATGGACACCCGAAGCCCAAAAAGCCTTTGAAGACTTCAAGAAGTTTCTCATGTCACCACCGGTATTGGCATCACCTATGCCCTAGGAACCACTTATGTTATACTTGGCGGCAACTACTCAGGTAGTTAGCACGGTGTTGGTCATAGAGCAGGCAGAGCCTAAGCACATACCAAAAGTTTAGAGGCCAGTTTACTTCGTTAGCGAAGTCCTAGCCTACTCCAAGATAAGATATTCCCAAGTTCAGAAGCTACTCTATAGTTTACTCATAACTGTCCAGAAGTTGGTGCACTATTTGAAGTCGCATCAAGCTAAATGGGCGTTCGAGCTGATGGCGTTTGACATTATCTTTAAACCTCAGATAGCAATCAAGTCACAGGCACTCGTCGATCGCGGCTTTTTACCAACTTGATGGTAAGAAATCCCGGGACCTAGAAATGAATTTGTAGCCGAGTGGACAGAGGTTTAGATGGCTACACCAACAGACAAGTTAGAATACTGGACGATGTACTTCGACGGTTCTCTACAGATTAGTGGAGCAGGGGCTAGCGTTGTTCTGACGTCACATGTTCCAACATCCCACAATGTTGCCGAGTATGAAGCACTCATCCATGGGCTCTGCATCGCCATATCACTTGGCATCCACCGACTAGTAGTACGTGGGGATTCTCAACTCGTGGTCAACTAGGTCATGAAAGATTGGATGTGTCTAGACGACAACATGGCAGCATATTGTTAGGAAGTATGAAAGTTGGAAAAAAAAGCTCGATGGGCTGGAGATCACACATGTGCTGCGTCAACATAACAAAGCCGCAAATGAGTTAGCCAACATGGGATCCAAACGAGAAGTGGTCCCGACTGGAATCCTTGTCGAGCAACAATTGGAACTGTCAGTCAAGAAAAAACCAGTACTCGAGTAGTCGGGGGTTGAACCTACCCCTGAAACAAACGAAGTACTAATCATCTCTCAAGATTGGCGGACTCCAATCATCAGGTTCCTCCTGGAAGACGAGCTCCCAGAAGTTTGCAACAAAGCTGAGCGGATCAAATATCGAAGAAAAAGTTTCCTCGTAGTCGGTAAAGACCTTTATCGAAGAAGTGCATCCAGAGTCCTCATGCACTGCATCACTCCTGAGGAGGGCAAGTAGATACTACAGTCCATCCACTCGGGAATCTGTGGTAACCACGCTGCATCAAGGACGTTAGTTGGAAAGGCTTACAGACAAGGTTTCTTTTGGCCGACTACGGTTACAGACGCTAAAGACATAGTTCGGACATGCAAGGGATGCTAGTTTTTCGCTCGGCAAACACATCTTCCAGCTGTTTGGGGGCTTGACATGGTCGGGCCATTTAAAAAAAGCCAGGAGGGTTCACGCACTTGTTCATCGCAGTGGACAAATTCACAAAGTGGATCAAGGCAAAACTTGTTGCTACCATAACAGCAGCAAGGGCAAAAGACTTCATGATGAGTATTTTATACCGATTTGGAGTTCCCAACCGCATTATAACGGACAAGGGCACTCAGTTCACCGGCAGCGTTTTCCAAGATTTCTGTGACGACTTTGGCATCAAGATCTGTTATGCTTCTATGGCACACCCACAAAGCAATGGGTAGGTTGAGCGTGCTAATGGTGTCGATGTTTTACACCGGCAATATAACTATAGGGCTACTCGGCAAGGGGAAACTCAATGGATTGCAGAGGAACGCAAAGAGATTTTATACTGGTTCAGGCCCTCGATGTGAGGTAACACCCTACGTCCAGTTGTGGTGTTATTCCTCTGAGGAGTTCTGTCGATCAATGATCATCTGCCCTCATGGGGCGCCCTGCCTCCCCTTATATACTGGGGGACAAGGGTACAAGGTAGGAGTCCCAGCTGAGTACGGCCAAGGGATTTCCTTCTTAGAGATATATCTTACCCGATCTAGACTGTATATTCCTTATTATACAAGGCAAAGCCTACCGGGTGCTACTATATCTCTAACTACAAGACTCGGCCCATCCTCTATCCGAGTGGCCCATATGCTTGTGATGAGGTACTCGGGGCCCATGGCCTCCACAGTAGCCCCTGAGACCTTTATAGTTGAGTCACAGTTGATGCCGAGTGCTCATCCTCCACGGTGAAGATTGCCCGAGTGTGTTGCTCTCGAGTACTCTTTGTCCAAGTGCTTCTTCTTCCCGAGTCCTGCTTTATGTCAGCTGGCAGCGAGGCTATGAAGGGCTTTTTGTAGATGTATGAATAGTGTGCACCGAATAGGCACACCTATTAGGTGTAGCGCCCGACTTTGTGGTTAATTGTGAAGACAATTAAACATAAAGTCAAAGATCTTTAACCTGATAGCCTTTCCCGAGTAGTATACTACTGGTATATGAGACTCTTCGGTATAATGTCAACTGGAATAAACTTTATAGTCTTGCTGAGTAGGGAAATACTCGTATGTAGGACTCTTCAACTTCGTGTCAGTCGGAATGTGTGTTTATAGTCTTGTCGAGTAGGATGCTACTCGTATATGGAACTCTTCAGCTTCATGTCAGCTGGAAAGGGGGGTTTATAGTCTTTCCCGAGTGGCGTCCCACCCAGAAGTTAGACTCCTCCGCGTCATGTCAGCGGGAATGAGAAATTT
Source organism: Oryza meyeriana var. granulata (assembly GCA_003991445.1). Lineage (NCBI taxonomy): Eukaryota > Viridiplantae > Streptophyta > Magnoliopsida > Poales > Poaceae > Oryza > Oryza meyeriana. The sequence goes on along the minus strand of RYFJ01003510.1, from coordinate 42,058 downwards.
ATAGTCTCTCCTGAGTAGTGCACTACTCGAAAGTTAGACTCTTTAGCATCATATCGGCTGGAATAACGTTGCTCATGGCAACTGATGGCCACGCATGTAGGCCGAGTACCACTTTATGAAAATAAATCCACGGCGTGGTCAGGTGTACTCGAGAAAGATACCTGCATCCCCAATTTTAATGAAGACCAGCTTGTGATCCTTGTAATGATATATCCTCGAGACCTGGTGGATAAAATAGATACCCAAACATATATGTTTAGCAATAAGGCTCTCATGAAGCATATCTGTTTACCTCATCGGCTCCTGTTGGTAGCACCAGCGTTATAATTTTAACTCAGCCTGTGGGTGGCCCACATAGAGCATGCTACCGTAGGAACTCATGTCTTTGCGGCCCAGTACGGACTGTGTGGCCCAAGCCCGTTAGTCGGTATCGGCTCTATAAAAAGTGGGGAGAGAGAAAAAGATTCCTTCATCTTCCCCAAATCAGCCAATCGCTTTGTCTTCCGCCTCCGCGCCCAACTTTTCGCTTCCTGCTCAGCTAGGGTTAGCTGTTGTTGCTGTTCCCCACTTGAACTCAGGCGATTCCAGTCCTCTTCGTCTTTTCCAAGCCCCCAATTGCTTTTCCCCCAAATCTCTCCGCCCCCAACCATGTCGACAGCTTCGGATCCTGCGGGTGCACCGGGGAATGCTTGGCCGACCTCGGATTGTGGCACGGTGAAACTGAAGCTGCTGGAGAGTCAATTGAAGTTGCCAAGCCAAGAGGTGATCTGTTGGTGGCTGCCTAAGGGTTAGTCGGTCCTAAATCCCCAATCTGGCGAAACAGTAGTTTTTGCCTCTTTTTTCGATCGGGGTTTGAGCCTTCCCTCTTTTGCGTTCTTCCGCCGCATCCTTGACTTCTACGGGTTGGAGTTGGTGAATTTGAATCCCAACTTGATTCTTCAAATCTCCATATTTGTTACTCTTTGCGAGTGCTTTTTGGGTGTGGAGCCCCATTTTAATTTCTTTAGGCATCTGTTCCACATCAAACCCTAGCCCTCCAAGAATAATATCAATGTGATTGGGGGGGCTGGTCTCCAGTTGAGGAGTGATGGGAAGAAAACATATCTTGATCTCTCCTTGAAATCTTCCTTGAAAGGCTAGCACAAGGAGTGGTTCTATTGCACAGATTTGACACCTTCCCTGTGTCCATTGACCGACTTGCCACCGGTAGTTTCTCTAAATTGGTCATCGGACCCAACCTTCGAGGAGATGGGCCAAGTACATCAGTTGCTGGCGAAATTAGATAAGCTTAAGGAAGATGGCCTAACTGGGCCTTGGGTGGCCCGGCGTTTCCTGACTTGGCGCATCCAGCCGCTGAAGCTGAGGAGCCCGTTTGGCTGGGATTTTCAGGGCAAATATGATCCCGACCGAGTAAGCCATGAGTTGGCCGACAAGCACAAGGTGACCGAGACCCTGTTTGGTTACTTCTCCAATGGGGTGATCGAGACCGAAGACGAGAAACGCCGGACCGTGGCTTATAGCTTCCTTCGACCCCGTCCCAAGGTAACTTTTGTCCTTCTTCTGTGATGAATGCCTGTGGACTTGTATGCATGATTGCCCAGCATTGTGTGACGTATTTTGTTGAATCATCCATAGTGGTGCGAGGAGTTCGATGAGGACTCCCGCCCGTTGTTAGCCGTTAAATCGAAGAAGAGGCCGAGGAGCCCCCCGCTGCCCAACCCGACTCCAAGTGAGCAGGGAAAAAGCCTGTTCTATATCGGGGCGAGGGGGCCATGACTCCGCGTGCCATGACAGGAAGTTTGAAGATAAAGGACACCGCCGCTGCGGCACCCAGGCGATCAAGTCCCAGGTTGGGACTAGTACGGCCGAGCTCGGCATTGCCGAGCCTAGCAAAAGCACCACCGAGTACACGGTCCGAGCAGGCACCGCCAAGCACACAGGTGCCTGAGTCGGCCATGCCACCAACGGAGCCGCCTCTAGTTGCCACACCGCCGCCGACTGCTTTGCCGACTAGGCCGACAACCGGGCGTAGCGCTCCACCGGGACCCCGATCGCTTGGCGGGAAACTCAAGTTCTCCAAGAGGTAAGTTGCTCTGGATCTTTTGAGATTCTTGTTTGTTGCAGTTGTATTTTGATGTCTGTTTTGCCATGCAGGAAGCGTGCCGATATCGATCTCAAGGAGACCGCTCCAACCGCTCCGCTTGAAGAGCCCGCCCCAGCCGAGCCGGCGCCCGTGAGCACACCCACTGAGCCGGTGGTCATCCTAGTCACGGAGACTGAGGTGGTCCCAACTGCGGGGTTACTGGTGCCGCCTGACCAAGGGACGGTTACTGTGGTTGCTACCCCAGCCCCTAAGTCGACGCCCGCTGCCGAAGCTGTTGCCGGAGCCCCTGAGTCAACCCCCGAGGCCGCAGGGGACGCCGGCATGGGGGCCAGGACCCCGTCGCCGTCATGGTCGTCGTCGTCGTCGTCGTTGCCATTGGAGATCCCAAACCTTCCTCGGGTTGAAGCTCCTCCGCATAAGTTCCCCCGGACGTTCACCTAGACGGTGCCTGATGGAACTACGAAGAGGTTCAAGCTCAATGAGGCCGCGGCGAAGAGGGAACGCGAAGGCTTGCTTCGTGCCGCCATTACCGGCTCCCAGGGGGTTCGGGTATTATTCTTGCGGTGGAGTCCTGGTGGTCTTCCTGTTCTGATGTCTGACTCCGCTCTTGACTTGTTCTCTCCCTGAGCAGAAGCTTGTTGATCGTAATGAGGAGATGACCGAGGTCCTGATCGAAATGGCCCCCCATCTCGTGGAATTAGAGCAGCTCCGGGCGTCGCAGGCCGAGATGGAGGAGCGCCATGCGGGGAGGGAAGCTTGGCTGAAGGATGCAGCCACCCAGCTCAGGGATGAAACTTGGGCCCAAGCCGGGAAGATTACAGGTAAGTCCCCCGAACGCATCCTCCTGACTAAACCCTTGATGTATTTCTCCAGCTGCGTTGTTCCTGACTGCCCAGTTGTGTCTTGGCTGCATGGTTGAGTTCTTGACTAATCTGTCGTGCAGCCCTCGAAGCCGAGTTGAAGACCCGAACAGAGAGGGAAGCCCAGCTGAAGGAGGCCGAGGAAGCCAAGGCCAAGCTTGAAAAGGACAAGGCTGACCTGACAAAGGCCAACGCCAAGCTTGAACGGGAAAAGGCCGAGTTAAAAGAGGCCACCATCAAGCTTGGCAAAGAAAAAGCTGGACTGGAGAAGACCGTGGCCGAGTGGGAGGCCGATTACTTGAGTAAGTCTCCGTCTCGACAATCTTAACCAATCCTTTAATCATTCCATCTGCAGTCGTGCCTAACAAGTTTACTTGTCGGTGGACCTGGGCAAACTTCAGAGCCAATGTCCAGGCCCAATATCAGGCTTATACAGAGGAGATAAGGGTTATCAGGGAGTCACGGGAGGCCCTCGTCGGGTCCGTGAAAGGGCTCCTTGATCTGATGGATCCCCGCCCTATGGGAACTAGCTGCAGCCGAATCCCCCCAAGTGGAGGCGCGTCTTGAGGATGCACCGAGTGCCCTGAAGAGGTACTCCGATGAGCATGTCATTGCCGGCGTGGCCCGGACCCTGGTGATGACCAAATCAATCTACCCGAGGGCAGACATTGAAGCCATCGGGGAGGGGTTTGCCGAGGAGACAACGCCCGAGGAGGCGTTGGAGCTGATAGCCCGAGCGAGGCTGATGTCACGCCCAGAAATTCACCAGAATTTCCAAAGCTAATTTGTGCAATAAATCCTCGTCTAGGAATCAGCCGAGGTACACAAATCGACAATTTGATAGACATAACCAAATACAAAATAACGATAAATACTTACAACAGAGGCACTTAGTCCTCACACAGAAGAAATTAGCAGCGGAATGGCAACTAGCGTAGCTTCAGCACCAAGCCACAGGCAGTTCAACTGGGATATAAGCCAAACACCAACTTCTCCTCCTCGCTAAGGCTTCACTCTAAAGATTGCAATAATGCAAGACTGAGTACCACCCATCGTACTCAACAAGCCACACTAGGGAATGCAATGTAATGCAACAGGATACCAAAGGAAAGGCATAATATAGTTTAATTAATATCAACATTAAATCCATCTCTAAACAATGCTCCAACGCAGTTCAGGCCCAAACCATTACTCTCCAAACAGGAGCTATCAATATTCCATCATTTATTATCATTATTAAATAGTGTGGGACTAATCACAGAAAACATTGCTAGGCCGCTCATTAACCGCGAGCATGGCTATTCGAATAGTTTTACTCTGGCTAGAGGTGTACCAATTTACCCACAAGACAACTCCACAGCACATCACTGTGCCCCTAAATACCACAAACGGTATCTCGGAAAGGAGTGGTGACAGGATTATCCATGTAACTCGCCCAATAGGAGAGCCTCCCGCCGAACCTCCGGTCTCCGGTAGGGGTGATCAATGCCTTCCCGCGAGACGGTCTGACGCCCGAAGCATGGTCTTATTGTCACTGCCATGTGTGGACTTATTCTAGCCACAAACACGCCCTGGTGCCTCCTATTGAACTCGGCACACTTCAAACTCCTGCTATCCCATACTAGCTTGTGGTTAGCACGAGTGTTGCTTCGCAACAAGTAGTCCACGAACTGGTCCTTAACTGTCATGAGCACCGCTAGCAACATTCCAACCCTGGTGCTCACAACCCACCATTCAGTCAAGTTTTAATTGTCACATTTAATTAATCAACTACGACTCACGGTCATGAAATTGTAGCCATTGTCCATTAATCAGTGATAAGTGATTCATTAACTTTCCCTACATGAAATGTCACTATAGTTTCTAGGCATGGCTAAGCAAATCCTAAATAATCTAGCCAGATAAATAATTAAACACCCAGCTAGTCAATATTATTACCCGGGGTATCATGGTATAGATATCAACATCAAAATAGCCATAAATATCAAGGAATATTGGCTATTAAATAATTACCCGTAATAATGTCATTCTAAAGCATTTCATGCAATAACTTTAAAATAAAATAGCTTTCACAAATGGGATCAACATGCTCAAGGGGATTGTCATGTGACTTGCCTTGCAATCGCAAAAGTCTTCAAATAATCTTCCGAACTCTTCCGCAGACTCCGCGATCTTCCGAAACGGCAATATACGTAACTACACATAAAATGATGAAAAACCTAAGAGACTCCAAATAAACAATACATAAAAATATATAAACAAATAAATTATGATTTTAGATAAATTTAGGAAGAAGAACGGGTCGAATCGGAGTTCAAACGGAAAAGATACGGCCTCTGGAATATTGGATTTAGAGTAAATTCGAAAAGAATTAGAAAAGAATATTCTCGGGAATATTTTCTAGATTTTTGGATTAGAATAATTATTTTGGATAAGTGCTAACATGTGGGGTCCATGGTCAGTGACCAGGCGTATGGTGGACTTGGTTCATGGATTTAGAAATAGGAGGGGCCGATGGAATGTTGAGGTGGATAACATGTGGCCGAAGGGGATGAGGTGGCAACCGAAGTGGCAGCTGAGGTGGCTAGGGTTGACGTGGTACCGGATTGCGACATATGGATCCAACGATAGAGACTCGATCTAGACAACCCGACGACTGGGATCGGCTCAGAATTTTATGTGGATTGGACGGCCCCGAATTAGGTCTCAAAGGATTAACGACTGGGATGGCTTGAAGACATATTCGCCGGGGTCCATGCAGCAGTGGCACGCCGTGGAGCCAATCAAGCTCGGCTGTCCAAAGCGTAGCACGGGAGACACGCCGGCGATGGCCGGGGAGTTCGACGATGACGGCGATTGACGGTGCCACGACGGCGATGCGTTGGCGAGCCGAGACTGACGAGGGATGGGGCAATGCAATGGTGTCATCGGCCTGGAGTGGAGAGGAGGGGATGCGGCATGCAAGTCCGGCATGCAGGCTCGCCAGCGGCAGGTGAGGCGATGATGGCTCGGGACGGCGGCGTTCGACGACCAGACGACAGCGGCGCACAGGAACAGGGGTGGCGGCCTAGGGCAGGGCACAACGGGCGGCAGCGCCGGGGAGGAGACGACGATGGCGGTGGGGATGCAGTGGCAGACACAGAGCAGAGCAGGGCGGCGGCACGGTGCACAGGGGAGGAGCAAGCCGAGGCGGCAGTGAAGATGGCGACGATGATGATGGCGACCTCTGGCGGCGGCACACGGGAGAGGGATGGGTCGGTGGTGGTGGTGACGGCTCCAAGCGACAGCGGCAGATGGGGGGAAAGACAGAGGGCGGCAGGGCAGCGACGTCAGCACTGGAGAGAACGGCGCACAAGCGATAGACGACGACGACTACCTGGCAACGGCGACGACAAATAGGAGGCAGAGGAGGATGGGCGACGATGCCGATTGGAAAAGAACGATGGCAGCGATGAATCAAAGAAGGACGGCTTCGGTCCGAATGCTCACCGGCGACGGGAGGAGGCGGTGTCCGAGGCAGCCGGCGGGCGGCAGAGACGAAGACGGCGACAGCAGACCGGCGCTGGCAGCGCGGCTCACTGGGCGATGGCGTGCACGGGGCAGCGCGGAGGCGGTGGAGCAGGGGCGGCGGCTGGCGTTGACTTGCCGCAGCGCGGCGGGCATGGCGGCGGCTAGATGCAGAGCGGCGGCGCACACGGGAAAACGGAGGAAGATGATGCGGCTGCTATTTATAGGGGAGGGAGAAGATAGGGCAGCCAGGTTGTGGCGGCTCGGGAGCCTGACCTCGCGGGGTGGCGGCACCGAGTTTCGTGCGGCGGCGGCGGTTGGCGCAGCGTGGGCCAAGGCAGGCCGAGCCCGGGGAGGCGACGGATGGCGGCGACAAGCCGGCAGGCTGAGGGCGAGCAGGCCGGGGCTAGAGCGGCGTGGCGCAAGCAGGCGCGGGCCAGCCATTTGAGTGAGAGAGAGGTCCAGAGAACCCAAAGGAAGGAGATGCACAGTTACGCAAGAGAAAGAAAAAGAAAGAACGAGAAACTAAAAGGAAAAATGAGGAAAAAAGATGGGGGAAAAATAAAGGGGTTTTCCGGCAAAACTCCAATTTCGCAAAAATTAGAATTTTGGGGATTTCTGGGGAATTCGACAAGGAGAATATTTGGCGGGACTCGGAAAGCGATGGATATTTTATCGATCGATTGCAGAGGTATCCATAATAGTATAAATCTTCTGGGGATCAAGGAATTGAGGAGAATATTTTATAAGGACTGAAATAGGGCGAAAACTCAGAGTATGTGGATATATACATTCATACATATATATACATACGTATATATACATAGGTATAAATATATATATTAGGAATCGAACAGTATTTGGAAGTAATTAGAGAACAAAATATATGTAGTGGGGTCCGGGAGACGGAATATTTTGTGGGATTTAGAGAATGAAGAATATTTTCTCGAGGAATATTTGGGGAATAAAATATCGGATTATCCTTTGGGTTGGGAACTAAAGGAGATTTTCCAGGAACTGGGAAATGGAATATTCCGAATAAAATATTTGGGATTAGGGCATTGACAAGGGTGTTTTATTAGGACTGGAATTGGAGAAATCTCAGACGATTGGGGATTAGATTTATTTGATAGAAAAGGGGTTTAAGGAATATCTGGGATTTATCTCAAAGGGAAATATAGATATTTCAAATACAGAGGATCTCGGATTGGGAGTCCAAAAGAGTTCTAGAGTTTCAAAGATGAATAAATCCGGTAACTCCGAATTTAGGTTTTCGAGGTGACTTTAGGGTTCTGGGAACGACACAAAACCCTAGAAGAAAAGGGAGTCAGAGTTCACGATGAATGGGGAGATTTCAACGGACTGAATTAGGAACGACCCAGACAGGGGAAAGGAAAAGAAATTTATTTATATTTATTTAATTACTTTAGTGATCTTTATAACATTAAAATTAATTCTGTAGCTCCGAAAAATCCGAGAAAATTTCAGAGAGTTTATTAAATCACGTGGAATTTACCAGAAGTAAATGCCACCACGAAACATGAAGAATTTAATATTATAAATACTCAAATGCTTAAAATACTCTGACAAAACCCCTGGAATATAAAAGCATCCAAGTATTTATTTAAGGATTTAAACTCGGGATTTTTAATATTGGAAATTTCAAAATTTTATTCAAACTCTTTTTTTCAAACAAAGATTTTCTAGTGTATTCTTGTATTTCCATTTACCCGCGATAATTTTTTAATTAAGACGATTTTCAGGGCGTTACAGCTAACTGCTGAGATAATCACCCGAGACCTAGGTTTGTAAGAGCAGCATATCATGTAGTCGGTATGTATAAACTTTTGTGGAAAACATGTGTAAATATATGTGCAATGCCACCAAGCTTTGAATTATTACTCAGTTGTCATTAGCTTTACACGAATGTGTAGTCTACGCCGAGTTAGTCTATCGGAACTTAATAAAACCGTTCACTATAAGAAAGTGTACTCGGGCAAACGTGACACTCGTAGTAAGGCTTCATAACTGGAGTAAGACAGGCTCGTATATTATTGACAAAACACATATAATACATGCAGCCCCCGACTCACTACTCAGTTGATACAAGCGGCGTACTGAGTTAGAGAAACTGTACACATGAGAAATTATAAAGCTCAGGTATAGAAAGGACATAGCTGTTCTATATTCCATGAGTTGCTGATGAGGACACCGTCTTCAGTCTTCAGTCGGTAGGCGCCTAGCCGTGTGACCTCGGCTATAATGAACGGCCCTTCCCAAAGTGGGGATAATTTGTGCCTGTCTTTGGTGGTTTGTATTTTTCTCAAGACGAGATCCCCTGTGGGCACCCCGGAAGTGCATTATGAAGAGTAACTATTACAGCAACGTGAACTATCTAGATGGATGGGGTCTCGAATAAAACCCGAATAAATGCGGTAACCATCCATCCTCATCGCAGACTTGCCATAATCTTTACCCACTCACAATACAAATCCAAAATGCCGAGAAGTGTACAAAAGAGATAATCATAAGGATAGCTTGCCAGTCCTCCCCGTCATACGCCCGTCAAACCACTCGATGGTGGCGACCAAACACGATACGTACCCCAGAGGACTCGAACCACAATAGCTATCCCCCAACCATCTCAATTATACACAACTCATACTCATGTTCAGCTAGTCCCCAGGAAAGCGACTAGCCTCACACTTTCATCGCAAGCAATTGATAAGCATCACAAGTACTCAGAAGATGGATAAACATGCAGCATGATTACATACTTTACTTAGAGGGTTCACACCCTAATTCATCACATAGTAACACAAAACATAGCAGCAGAAAATATAAACACAAAAGACAAGAACCAGTGGTGCCAAACCCAACCAGAGCAACCGACTGGGGATAGAGCATAACTTCGACTACATATTATCCTCGCCACCCTCGGCGGGATAACAGTAGATCACACCATCTTCATCGGTAACCTCACCTGAAAAGATGCAACGTGAGTACGAATGGTACTCCGCAAGACTTACACAATAATAATAGTACAAAGGAAGTATGCTGGTTACTACATCAAGGAAAAAGGCTATACTGATTTGATTTTGCACAAAGCTGATTTTATTGAGCAAGTAATGCTTGAAACTATAAGCATTTTGAGAAATAACACAATCTGAATTTTTAAGACAGCAAGCTTATAGTTCTGAAAATGAAATATAAATGAGCATAAACCCATGCTCTAACTTCAACAATGGGCCACCATTGCCCAAACAATTATGCTACACAAGCATATTATCTTTTATGACTAAACCAAGTCATATTTAATAATAAAACCTTTCATATAAATCCATTCCTCATTAATCATCAAAAATTTCCTTGCATAGACCCATCCATCCATGACTATCCTAAGTCATGGTAACTACATAATCCCAAGTTGGATGCTAACATGACTAACTAACACATCAAGCGGTCGTCCGTAACCGTGGACACGGCTATTCGAATAGTTCTTACTCTGATCAGAGGTGTACATCTTTACCCACACGATGTGATAGAAGCCAAACGGCTACACTCTAGTTTGATCTGTACCCGTCGGTACCCACACTCTACACATTGAGTGCAGACTAGAGGTCACAACAGAACCTTTTGCACGCTTAGCCCCGACCACCTAAACCACGTCTGGGCCCCCGACGACTTAGCCGCGTGCGTGCGTGGCAGCTAAGGCGGGCTCACCGTCGCGGGAGGCACCTCCGGCCATATGGATTCACCAAGTGCAGGCCCGCTCTGCGTACTCGCACTGAGGTCCTCCAAAGGTCTCCCCTCACGACTGACGGACGGGCGTAGATGGTCACAGCCTCCCGTGCTACTGAGTTAAGCCGTCCCACTCCTGGCGTGTGGAAGTACGTAGGGTGCTTGAATAGATGTTAGCATGTTCGGTCCTTCACAACCCAGACGGAGCTACGTGCATCGGGGAAACACCATCCCTTCATCGCCCTATCATCCGTCCAAGTCAAACATATTCTCAAATATTAATTAGAAGTCATTCTTGTCAGATTTTAACCCATCTATTCGTATTCAACTAGTTTTGAACCGATAGCTCCATCTATCGGATTTTGCTAAGTCTAGAATAACCATGGCTAAGCATTCGGTAAAATAAAAGTATCCCAAAGTCCTTAACCAGTGGTGACAAGGTATAAACATGAGATCAATAACCAAGGAATGAAAATGCATACAATTGGGTAATATTGACTCTACCCATTTTCCCATTTTAAATAGACTGACGCATGCATATAGATATTGTTTTCACAAACAAATCAATTTATTAAAAACATAGGTTCAATATGCTTAGACGCTTGCCTTGCTGCAGCGATAAGTCACACTCAAGCTCTGGGTTAATCTCCACGTACTCCGTATCCTCAGAATCTATCGATAAGAAGCAATATGCAAATAAGAAGCAATTAAACATGTCTATGCACCATGATCAATTAATTATGAGATAAATACAGTAGGTATGACATGTCCTAACAAGATTTTAGAAGAAAGAACCAAGTCATTTGCATCCCTGGATTGGGAGATACAAAAATGACAAGGTGGAAGGGCTGAAAACGGCAAAAGCCGAAACTATAGGAAAACTCTAAGTGGAAAATATGTGCTTGCCTTCTCTGGTAGGATTTTATGAGTGTGAGCATTTTTATGTGAAAATACATATCTTCCTGGTTCCGACAAAATTTGGTTTACTGAAATCCGATTTAAAATGATTTAGATATGAATTTTACAAGTTTAACAAAAAGAAAGGATAGAAAATACTTTGGGCCTATTTTGAGAGGTAGTTTTGTAAATACAAATTTTCCCACAGTAAGGTTACAATTTTCTGAGTTTAACAGAAGTGGTTTCACATTTTTAGCAAATAGGATGAACTTTCTAGAAATTTATAAACTTCTAAGGTAGAAAGATGTATATAATAGATATTTCCATTTTTAGAGAATAATCCTACACGGAAGTTCTCACTTTTTATTATACCAAATTAAAGAGCACAATTTTACGAATCCAAAGAAATTTGGTTTACCTCAAAAGGAGTTACAGTGAATTTTATAGAAATATTTCAAGTTCTTAAGCCCAAAATAAGTCAATTTTGCTTCATAATATTTTATAGATATTTCCAGTACAGAAGTTGTCATATTTTATTTTACAGTAATAAAGTTCACAAATTTACAGAATGAGCAAAATTGGTTTCACTCAAAAATGAGTTAAAATGACCAAGATATGAATTTACAAAGTTGAGCTATTTTTCTGTTGGAAAAATATTTCAGTTTAACATTTTTCTTCTTTTCTTATTTCCCTTACAGCCTGGGCTCGCAGGCCAGTGAGACAAAGTGCGCGAGAGCAGGGCGCGGGCGCGAGGGCACGAGGGTGCGACGTGGGACAAAGGAAGTGGACCGTCCGTTCCGGGAGTGTATGGTCCGGCCTGGCAAACAGAGGAGGGCGCAGGCAGACAGAGCCGGCGAGCTTCTCGGCGGCGGCAACGGCGAACGGCGGCTCGGCTGTGGTCGGGCCCAAAACAGAAAAGGTAGAGGAGTTCACGGCGGAGCTAAGGGTGGTCTTCTTGACACCTCGGGTGACTGGAATATCGCCGGCGGCGAGGATATGCGGCGGATGCTCTCGGGACACTGAGGCAAATCGCCTTACGGGCTTAAACCGGTCCAGCTAGTGCATGCATAAGCATCTAAGGAGTACTGGAAAGCTCACCGAAGGTCACGCCGGTCCTGGCGAAGCTGGAACAGCAACGGCGACGGTGAATGAGGTCCAGTGGCGGCGAACTCCTTCGGTTTCATATCGGCGGCCTTCTCCCGGGGTTCTGCAGTCGGGGTGAGGTGTCTAACAGGTTAGAGACTTCCTAGGGATGGCTTCTGTGCAATGAATGGAACTGAGGACTACCAGAGAGAAAGAAATCGACGGCGGCGGCAGTTGGCCGGACTTGGGGAAGATGACCTCGATCTCGAGCTTCACTACATCCGTTCCTGATTCCTTCTGCCGGTGGTCTTCTGGAAGTGAGGCGATGAGGTTGGCGCAAGGGCTCGGTCGGCGGTGTACTGTATCGGCCGGAACGACCGTGATGTCTTGGCGGCGGTGCTGCAGAGCAGAGAGCGAAACACGGCGGCCTCGACCAGCGGTCCTAGGGTAGCTAAGAACAAAAATGGAACTATTAAAACGTGGAGATCGCGTTCCCGTGGTCAAGAATGGATGGAACTCACCGGATCCCACTCGGGCTCGGTCGAACACTCTCGGCAGAGGAGAGAAAGGGGTTGCCGGAGGTGATCCTTGCGGTCTCCATCGGTGTTCTTGGTGAGGACGTGAAGAGGAAAGGGAGGAGAGATGGCTGGCGTGTTCTGAGGCGAAATGGCCGAGGTTTCCCATGGTGGAGCTCATCTAGGTCACTCTGTGTGTGCTGTGGGAGAGGAGAACGAGAGGAAGACACATCTGCCATGCAATGCTGAGTCGTCTCCACTGCTACAGTGTCAAGGTGGGTCCCATATGTCAGGAAACAGTGTTCTACTCATATTTAGCTAGATTTACTCTATGGCTTGTGGGTCCAAGTAGTGATGGTCTAGGAGGAGTGGAGGAGTATGGATGAATTTCCTGGTGAAACACACTGTCACATGCTGCTATGAGGCTGACAAGTGGGCCAGGTCTTGTGGGGTCCACTGGTCAGTGTCTTGAGAGAGGAGAAATATCTAGAGACTAAGTGTTGTGAGCTGTATGGACAGCTGTCTTGCATCTGTGATTTCAGCAGATAAATATGGGGAGATAAATTATGGGAAAATTACTGGAGATAGAGGAAGATGTGGTTAACATGCTGACCAAATTTCGTCACTAGAAGTGGTCTGGTTCATCTCTGGTGAAAAAGCAAAGTAGGCACACTGATCCAGTTTTGCTGCAGTTTCACTTGTTTCTCCAGTGCCTTGATCTTATCATTTTATGTGTTTTCTTTGGGAGATAAATTAAACCAAAATTCCTGGTAGTGGGGTTCATGTTGGCTCCCACTTTGGCAAAAGGGCTCTGTCTAATTAGTCTTCATTTTCATTTGGTGAATTTCAGAAGTGAACTAATTTATTTCAGCTAGCTTCCTAGCTTAGCTGATTTGAGGGACTTGGTTGAATTATTTATTGAAGTGATAAAATTATGTAAAATTTACAGTGGATTGATTTGGTGGGATAGTGTTCACAGGGATTTTTCCATGATTTTATGCACAACCTAACATCTTCAGAAAAATCCTTAGACTGTACACATGCATATGCCAAAGAGAAGGATCCAGGCTGAAACTTGTTTGGAATTTTTAAGAGGTCTAAACTAATGAAGTAAATTCTGGAAAAAATTATATTGATTCATGGTAAATAATCTAGTATTTGAATAAATTATTTTCCATATATGTTTCTATGAAGTTTGTTGCACTGTTAGGAGTTGATCCATTTTTGCTTATAGGGTTTTACTAGTGAGAGTCTTGAAAATATTTGCAAACTTTAAATTGTGCATTCTAATGACAGTAGGTCATGGCACTAATTACCTGAAGTTAGATTTGGGGCTGTGACATCCACGACCAAAAAGGCGCGGCCACGGACATTGCGATTGTGGTAGCGACGTAGGCCTTGAAGATACCTTGCTGACTGGATTGTTGCGATGTCCCTTGCTTCTTCCAACTGATCTAGCTCGACCAATCGAGTATTGTTTTAAAACATCTTCTGAGTAGCCTGGACTTGCGGGGGAGCCGAACTATAACTCTGTCAGTAGCATGGCCTCAGCACCATAGACCAGAAAGAAAGGGGATTGCCCTGTTGCCTGACTGATCGTGGTTCTGATAGACCAGAGAACGGATGGGAGTTCTTGTACCCACCGGCCCACATATGGTTGTAGTCGGTCAAATATCCTGGCCTTGATGCCTTGTAAGACCATACCGTTGGCTCGTTTGACCTGCCCGTTGCTCCGCGGGTGTGCCACAGATGCATAGCAGATCTTGATGCTGAAATCTTCACAGAAGTCTTGAAATACACTGCCCGTGAACTGAGTACCGTTATCGGTGATGATGCGGTTAGGAACCCCAAATCGGTATAGTATACTCATGATGAAGTCCTTTGCTCATGCCGCTGTTATAGTTGCAACGGGTTTTGCCTCAACCCACTTGGTGAATTTATCCACTGCGATGAATAGATGTGTGAACCCTCCTAGCGCTTTCTTGAAAGGCCCGACCATGTCAAGCCCCCATACTGCGAATGGCCAGGAGATAGGGATTGTTTGGAGTTCTTGGGCTGGGAGGTTCATTTGTCTTGCATAGAACTGGCAACCCTCGCACTTGCGAACAATGTCCTTGGCGTCTGTTACTACTGTTGGCCAGAAAAAACACTGTCGGTAAGCCTTTCTGACTAACGTCCTGGATGCGGCATGGTTGCCGCATGTGCCCGAGTGGATCGACTACAGAATCTACTTGCCCTCCTCGGTGGTGACACAACGCATGAGGACACCGGATGCACTTCTTCGGTACAAGTCTTCTCCGACTAGCAGGAAGCTCTTGCTTCGACGTTTGACTTGCTTGGCCTGACTGTGATCTTCTAGGAGTTCATCGTCCAGGAGGAATTTGAGTACAGGAGTCCGCCAGTCTTGACATATGTGCAGCACCTCATCTGTGCCAGGGTAGGTTGCCTCCCGGCTGTTCCGGCACCGGTTTCTTCTTGACTGATGACTCCATGAGTTGCTCGACAAAGATTCCAGTTGGGACCACTTCTCGCCTGGATCCCATATTTGCCAGCTCGTCTGCCGAGTTGTTGTATTGTCGTAAGACGTGTGTTATCTCCAGCCCGTCGAACTTGTTTTCCAGCTTGCGGACCTCCTGACAATATGCCGCCATTGTATCGTCGAGGCATGTCCAGTCCTTCATGACTTGGTTCACCACGAGTTGAGAGTCCCCATGCACAACCAATCGACGAATGCCGAGTGATATAGCAATGCGGAGCCCATGGATAAGAGCCTCGTACTCGGCGACGTTGTGGGAAGCCGGGAAGTGGATTTGTAGAACGTACTTCAGTTTGTTGCCGGTGGGGGACGTAAGTACGACGCCAGCCCTGGTGCCGCCGATCCGTAGAGAACCGTCGAAGTACATTGTCCAGTACTCTAGCTTTGTTGTTGATGTAGGCAGTTGAACCTCAGCCCACTCGGACACGAAGTCGGCTAGAGCTTGTGATTTAATTACTGTCCATGGCTGAAAGGTGATATCGAACGCCATCAACTCGAGTGCCCATTTAGTTATTCGGCCGGTGGCCTCGCGGTTATGAAGGACATCCCCGAGTGGAAACGACGTGACCACCGTGACTTGATGTGCTCGGAAATAGTGCACCAGCTTCTGGACTGTGATGAGTAGGCCATATAATAGCTTCTGGACCTGCGGATATCGCGTCTTCGAGTCGGCAAGGACCTCGCTGACAAAGTAAAGTGGCAATTGAATTTTCTGGATGTGACCCTGTTCGGATCGCTCAACCACCAGTACCGTGCTGACTACCTGAGTAGTTGCCACCAAATATAGCATTAGCAGTTGTTGGGGCATGGGTGACGCCAACACGGGAGATGATGTGAGAAATTGTTTGAAGTCTTTGAAGGCTTGCTGGGCTTTAGGAATCCATTGGAAGTCGTCTGCTTTCTTCAATAGCATGAAAAAGGGCATACCCCATTCGCCCAGTCAGGAAATAAACCGGCTGAGTGCCGCCATGCAAACTGTTAACTTCTGGACGTCCTTCTGGTTAGTCGGGGGAGCCATGTTCATTATTGCGTTGACTTTCTTCGGGTTGGCCTCGATGCCTCGATGCGAGACGATGAAGCCGAGTAACTTGCCGGATGGCACACCGAAGGCACACTTTTCTGGGTTCAACTTCATCTTGAATCTTCAAAGATTTTGGAAGGTTTCTTCCAGGTCAGCGATGAGGTCTTCGTTGGACTTGGTCTTGATCACCACGTCGTCGATGTAGGCTTCCACGTTGCGCCCGATTTGAGTATGTAAACACCGCTGAATCGCCCGTTGATATGTTGCTCCAGCGTTTTTCAAACCGAACGGCATGGTGATGTAGCAGTACGCTCCAAACGGTGTGATAAAAGATGTCTTGAGATAGTCCTCCTCTTTCAGGTTGATTTGTTGGTATCCCTAGTAACAGTCGAGAAAGCTGAGTAGGTCGCACCCAGCCGTGGAATCTACCACCTAATCTATTCTGGGAAGACCAAATGGGTCCCTGGGGCACGCCTTGTTGAGATCAGTGTTGTCGACGCACATGCGCCATTTACCATTTTTCTTCCGGACCAGAACTGGGTTGGCCAGCCAATCTGGGTGATAGACCACCTTGATGAACCCGGCTGCGAGGAGCTTGGTAATCTCCTCCCGAATAGCATCCTTGCGGTCCTGAGCGAAGCGCTACAGCCGTTGCTTGACTGGCTTGGCGTCTGTCTTTACATTTAGGGTGTGCTCGATCACCTCCCTTGGTACGCCCGGCATGTCGGACGGTTTCCACGCGAAGATATCCTTGTTAGCTTGGAGGAAGGTGACGAGCGCGTCTTCCTATTTGGGGTCGAGTCCGGTCCCGACTAGAGCAATCTTGGAGGGGTCAGAAGGGCCCAGGGGGATCTTGTTTGTGTCAGAGTCCGCTGAAATTCCCAACTTCGCTGCCTTTTTGGCCGGAACTGTGTCTTCCTCGACTTCAGTTGTGACGGCTTGCCAAATGCTGTTGTGCCCGACTGCCGCCTCTTGTGATTGAGCCAACTCGTAGCTCTCCTTGTTGCAGGTAAAGGCTTGCTTGACATCGCTGCGGAGGGAGAGGACTCCTGCAGGTGCTGGCATCTAAAGCACCATATATGTATAGTGCGGTACCGCCATGTATCTAGCAAGCACCGGTCATCCCAGTATCGTGTGGTACGCGGTCTCAAAGTGGGCAACCTCGAAGCAGATGTTTTCCGTGTGGAAGTTGTCCCGTGTACCGAAGGTGACTGGCAAAGTAATCTGCCCGAGTGGTGTTGAAGATAGGCCGGGAATTATCCCGTGGAAGGGCACCATACTCGGCCGTAGATCTAAACAAGGAATCTTCATCTCATCCAAGGTCTTGGCGAAGAGGATATTGAGCGCGCTGCCTCCGTCAATGAGCATCTTCTTCAACTTGATGTTCTTCACGACCGGGTCCAGGACGAGTGGGTAACGCCCCGGGTGTGAAACCCAATCTGGATGATCTGCGTGGGTGAACATGATTGAGGTTTCTGACCAGCGCAAGTACTGGGTGGTGTCTGCTATAGAGATTGAATTAACATCGCGCGCCGTAAGCTTCTGTTTTCACTTGGACTCGTAGGCAGATGGCCCTCCGAAGATATGGTTGAGCTCGGCTTGAGGATCTTGAAAATCATCGGCCAAACCCTGATATGACTTGTCTTTGTCCTTGTCGATGCCAGATGATGAAGCTTGCTCGGAGGCAAACTTCTTTAGCATGAAGCAGTCCTTAGCCGCGTGTTTGCCTTTGGGGTGGAAGGGGCAAGGCCCATTCATGACTTTCTGGTAGTCGTTGTTGCGTTGGAGCCACGACCAAGTTCGCTCCATGTTGGCCACCTCATTGTCCGATTTCCGCTTGCGGCTACCGGACTTGTTTTGGGATGGCTCGTTGTCGGCTTTCTCCTTCTGATCTTTCTATCGGGACTCCTTCTCGTCGAGGGCCTCTACGACTGCTTCAGCCGAGTCGGCGTATTTGTTGGCCATGTCAAAAAGAGCCCGAACAGAGGATGGTGGCTTCCGAGTGAATTTCGCAATGAACGGGGCGTCCTTTACTCCCTTGCGGAAGGCGGCAATGATGGCCTCGTCCCAGATCGTTGGGATCTTGTTGCGCTTCTTGGAAAATCTCTTGATAAAATCCCGTAGAGACTCATTCTTCTTCTAGTGTAGTTGATACAGATCGTGCTTAGAAGACGGCCTCTCGTAGGTTCCCTGAAAATTAGCGATGAACCGCTCCCTGAGTTCTCCCTAAGAACCAATCGACCGCCTCGGGAGCCCTGTCAGCCATGTCCTCGCCGAGTCGGCTAGCGCGACTGGGAGGTAGTTAGCCATGGCTTTGCTGTCGCCCCCAGCAACTCGAACTGCCAGGGTATATATGGTGGGCCAGGACTCGGGATTTGTTTTGCCATCATACTTTTCGATCCCTGTGAGCTTAAAACCAATCGGCCAGTCGACGTCCTATAGCTCCCGTGTGAAAGCTGGAATGCCTTCGTCTTCATGAGGGCTCGGGCTTCGACCACGGTGGATAAACCGCTTGTGATGGAGGCCGAAGCGCTCGTTTTCGTCCTCCAGTCGGCGGCGCTCGTTCTCTTCTCGTTCGTGGCGCCAGGGGTTGATGGTATGGCGGAGGTCATGTTGTAGGTGTACTCAGAGATCTTGGTTGGGCTGTCGGTCATACTGGTGACACCGCCGGTTGTCGTTGGAGTTGCCGAGTGACGTTTGCCTTGACTTCTCACGTGGCCGACTTGAGCCAGCCGCCCAGTGCCGTGCTAATGTAGATGAGCCCGCCGCTAGAGATCCCGACCGGTTAGTCGGTACCACGGTGTTACCCGACTGGTGTTGTTGTTGCTGGCAGGTAGCAGCCATGATCATCGCCTTGATCTTGGCGATAGTTGGGCTGGCCTGGTGATCAGGCCTGAGCTGGAGCATGTCCAGCAAGGTTGCAGCGGCCACGACATTCTGTTGTGGCGTGACAAAGACGTCGTGGTCGCTGACTTTAGTCTGGAGAATCTGCTGCTGGGCGGCTTGCCCAGCCTTGCGTAGCCCATCATTGCAAGCCTTGCGATCAGCCTCCTCTTGTTGTCGTAGTCGGCGGGCCTCCTCCTGCTGTTCCTCTTGTTGTCGGTGCACCTCCGATGGTGGTGTTGAGGCCATGAAGATCTCTCGGGACAGAAGAAGACTTGCCAGACTAGAGTCCGAGCTAGTGCTCTAACCATTATCCGACTTAGAGTCGGACTCCGAGTAGTTTATCGGAGTAAGAACGACTCCGACCTCTCTTGATCCAATCTGAAATGGCGCTTGGCCATGTCCAAACTGAATCGCAGGAGATCGGGTCTGTTGCGCGGGATGTAGATCCGCAGCGTTGCCGAATCCATGCAGGAGATTAACGATCTCTCCCCTTCTTGGCCCAACCTGGCTGGCTCAAGGCCTAGCGCAAGTCGGACGCCGAAGGAAAGAGCTGTCCCAATGCTTGGCGATGTGAAGGATTGCCACAGTAGATCGTTGAAGGAGATGGCGGTGTCCTGTGTGCCGACTGGCACAACGTCGGCTGGTTCCTTGGCCGGCTGGATTGGATCTGCTTCGGCCAAGATGAGGTTGCCGATCTGGTCGGCAACGAAATCGAGGCTTCCAAAAGAAATTATGTCTCTAGGAGAGAACTTGTTGCTGTTGACTCCACTTGTTAGATACATCGAATTCGTTGATGAAGAGATCACCGGAGCTCCTACCTGGCGCGCCAACTATCGATGTTTTACACCGGCAATATAACAATAGGGCTACTCGGCGAGGGGAAACTCAATGGATTGCAGAGGAACGCAAAGAAATTTTATACTGGTTCAGGCCCTCGATGTGAGGTAATACCCTACATCCAGTTGTGGTGTTATTCCTCTGAGGAGTTGTGTCGATCAATGATCATCTGCCCTCATGGGGCGCCCTGCCTCCCCTTATATACTAGGGGACAAGGGTACAAAGTAGGAGTCCCAGCCGAGTACGACCAAGGGATTTCCTTCTTAGAGATATATCTTACCCAATCTAGACTGTATATTCCTTATTATACAAGGCAAAGCCTGCCGGGTGCTACTATATCTCTAACTACAAGACTCGGCCCATCCTCTATCCGAGTGGCCCATATGCTTGTGATGAGGTACCCGGGGCCCATGGCCTCCACAAATGGCATGGTCTTACAAGGTATCAAGACTAGGGTGTTCGACCGACTATAGCCATATGCAGGGCGGTGGGTGCAAGAGCTTCCATCTGTTCTCTAGTCTTTAAGAACCATGGCTAGTCGGGCAACAGGGCAATCCCCTTTCTTCCTAGTCTATTGTGCTAAGGCTGTGTTCCAACCGAGTTGGAGTTCGGCTCACCACGAGTTTGGGCCCACTTAGATGCAAAATCAACTAAAGACTGACTGGTAAAACTAGATCAGTTGGAGGAAGCAAGGGGCATCGCAACCTTCTAGTTGGCATGGTATCTTCAAGGCCTGTGTCGTTATCACAGTCGGAATGTTCGTGGCCACGCCTTTTTGGTGGGCGATCTCATCTTGAAAAAAATTCAAACCACCAAAGGCAGGCATAAATTATCTCCCTTTAGGAGGGGCCATTTATTATCGCAGAGGTGACATATCCGGGAGCCTACCAACTGAAGACAGAAGACAGTGTCTGTGGAGGCCATGGGCCCCGGGTACCTCATGACAAGCATATGGGCCACTCGGACAGAGGATGGGCAAAGCCTTGTAATTAGAGATATGATAGAATTCAGCAGACTTAGCCTTGTACGACAGGGAAAATACTGTCCTAGTCGGGCATGTTATATCTCTAGAAGGAGATCCCTTGGTCGTAGTCCGACTAGGATTCCTACTTTGTAACCTTGTCGCCCAGTATATAAGGGGAGGCAGGGCGCCCCCTGGGGGCGAAGAACCATCAGGTTCATCAGAATCACCACCATACATCCTCAAAGGAAATACACCACAACTAGACGTACGGTATTACCTCACATCGAGGGCCTGAACCAGTATAAACTCTTTGTGTTCCTTTGCAGTCCACCGAGTTTCGATCCGACGAGTAGCCTTATATTCATATTGCCGGTGTAAAACATTGACAGTTGGCACATCAGGTAGGGGCTTCGCCGAGATCAACCTCAACAAGCTCGATGGATTCGACAACTAGAGTCGACGGCACCAAATTCTCTCCTAGAGACACGATCACATTTGGCAGCCTCGACTTCGTCGCTGACAAGTTCAACCTCACCCTGGCCGACTTGGACTCGATCCGATCTACCACGGAATTAGCCGACTCTGCGCCAGTCAGCCCACATGACGCTGCAGCAACCCTCGTCGACTTGCTGCGGCAATCTTCTACTTGTCCGGGTCTCAGGAAACTCTCTCCTTCGGTGTTTGACTCGGACTTAGCCTTGAGCCAGCTAGGATTGAGCTAGCAAGGGGAGAGATCGTCAATCTCCCATGTAGACTCGGCAACGCCGCGGATATCTACAATCTACATCCCACGCGGCAAACCCGATCCCCTACAGTTCAATTAGGACATGGCCCAGAGCCATTCGAGATTGGATCTAGGGAGGTCGGAGTCATAATTACACCGATCAACTACTCTGATTCCAACTCCAAGTCGGATAGCAGTTTGAACAGCAGTTTTGACTGCAGTTTGGCAAGCTTTTTCCTGCCCCGTGAAGTCTTCATGGCATCCAAGAGCTCTACTGCCACCCAAGAGGCGCGCCGACTACGGAGGAACAAGAGGAGGAGGCCTGCCGACTACGACAACCCTAACAACAACAATTAGCGTCGTCCCCAGTACGACCGCCATGACAATCAAGACCTCCGAGGCTGATTGCAACGCGATCTCCGCCAAGACATCAATGCTCGGTGCCGCGAACGCGAAAACGATGACCGCCGCTGACTGGAGGACGAGAACGAGCGCTTCGGCCTCCACCACGAGTGGTTCAACTGCCGGCATCGGAGCCGGAAGGCGTACCGGCCTTCACTGAGGAGCTACAACAGGCCGACTGGCCGTCGGGTTTCAAGCCTATAGTCATCGAAAAATATGACGGAAAGACCAATCCCGTGTCCTGGCTCACGGTCTACACTCTAGCAATCCAAGCAGCCAGAGGCGATCACAAAGCCATGGCTAACTACCTCCCAGTCGTCCTGGCCGTCTCGGTGAGGACATGGCTGACAGGGCTCCCAACCCGGTCAATCAGCTCCTGGGGAGAACTCCGGGAACGCTTCATCGCCAATTTCCAGGGGACTTACGAGAGGCTGTCTTTCGAGCACGATCTCTATTAGTTGCACCTGAGGAAGAATGAGTCTCTTCGTGAGTTCATCAAATGGTTTTCTGAGAAGCGTAACTCGATCCCAATGAGCAAGGACGAGGTCATCATCGCTGCCTTCCACAAGGGAGTCAAGGACGCTGTCGATGTTTTACACCGGCAATATGAATATGGGGCTACTCGTTGGATCGAAACTCGGTGGATTGCAAAGGAACATGGGGGAGTTTATATTGGTTCAGGCCCTCGATGTGAGGTAATACCCTACGTCTAGTTGTGGTGTTATTCCTTTGAGGATTTGTGTTTGTATGCCCTCATGGGGTGCCCTGCCTCCCCTTATATACTAGGAACAGGGGTACAAGGTAGGAATCCTAGTCGGGTTATGGCCAAGGGATTTCCTCTTAGAGATATATCTTGCCCAACTAGGACTGTATATTCCTTATTGTACAAGGCAAAGTCTGCCGGGTGCTACTATATCTCTAATTACAAGGCTAGGCCCATCCTCTATCTGAGTGGCCCATATGCTTGTGATGAGGTACCCGGGGCCCATGGCCTCCACAGTAGCCCCTGAGACCTTCATAGTTGAGTCACAACTAAAGCCGAGTGCTCATCCTCCACGGTGAAGATTGCTCGAGTGCATTGCTCTCGAGTACTCTTTGAGTGCGTCTTCTTCCCGAGTCCTGCTTCATGTCAGCTGGCAGCGAGGCTATGAAGGGCTCCATGTAGATGTATAAATAGTGTGCGCCGAATAGGTGCACCTATTAGGTGTAGCCCCCGACTTTGTGCTTAATTGTGAAAACAATTAAACATAAAGTCAAAGATCTTTAACCTTATAGTCTTTCCCGAGTAGTATACTACTGGTATATGAGACTCTTCGGTATCATGTCAACCAGAATATAATTTATAGTCTTTGCTGAGTAGCATGCCACTCGTATATGGGACTCTTTAGCTTCATGTCAGCTGGAAAAGGTGTTTATAGTTTTTCCCATGTAGCATCCCACTCGGAAGTTAGACTACTCAGCTTCATGTCGGCTGGAAAGAGATTTGCTCATGGCAACTGTTGGCCAACCATGCAGGCCGAGTACCACTTTATGAAATTTAATCCAATATGTGGTCAGGTGTACTTTAGAGATACCTGCATCCCCAATCCTGATGAAGACCAGCTTGTGACCCTTATAAGGATATATCTTCAATACCTGGTGGATAAGACAAATACCCGAACATATGTGTTCAGCAATTAGGCCTTCATGAAGCATATCTGTTTACCTCATCGGTTCCTGTTGGTAGGCACTAGCAGCGTGATTTTAACACAGCCAGCGAGCGGCCCATATTGAGCGTGCTACTGTAGAAACTCATATCTTGGTGGCCTAGTACCAACTTCGTAGGCCCAAGCCCACGAATCGGAAATGGCCCTATAAAAGGCGGGGAGAGAGAGAAAAGATTCCTTCATCTTCTCCAATCCACCAATCGTTTCGTCTTCCAGCTTCCGCATAGAAATTTCGCCTGCCGCTCCGCTAGGGTTCACCATTGCTTGCTCTTCCCCATTGGAACTCGGGCGATTCTGCTTCTCCTCGTCCGTTCCAAACCTCCAGCAACATATCCCCCAAATCATCTCATTCCTAACCATGCCGAGGGCTTCAGATTTTGTGGGGGCGTCGGATGAGACGTGGCCGACTTCAGATTGCGGTCGGTCCAAGCTGGAGCACTTGGAGAAGTTGTTACGGCTGCAAAGCCGCAATATCATCCATTGGTGCTCGGCTGGAGGTGAATCAGTTCCAGAACCCCAGGCCGGCGAGACTGTTGTTTTCGCCTCCTTTTTGGACCAAGGTCTATTTCTTCCATCTTCTGACTTCCTCCGCCGTCTTCTTGGCTTCTATGGATTGGAGTTGGTGAATCTGAATCCCAACTCAGTCTTGCAAATTTCCATATTTGTAACTCTTTGTGAGTGTTTCTTGGGTGTGGAGCCCCATTTGAATCTTTTTAGACATTTGTTCCACATCAAGCCCCAGCCCTCCAAGAGCAAGGTCCAGGTGATTGGGGGGCCGGTATCCAACTCAGAAGTGAAATGAAAAGGACATATCTTCATCTTCCTCTAAAAACTTCCTTGAAAGGTTGGCATAAGGAGTGGTTCTACTGTTCTGATTTGGAGCCCTCTCTGCCTCCGTTCACCGGTTTGCCTCCAGCGGTCTCGCCTAATTGGTCATCAGAACCAACTTTTGAGGAGATGGGCCAGGTGCATCAATTGCTTGAAAGACGGGATAAACTAAAGAGCGCCGGTTTGACCGGTCCCTGGGTGGCAAGGCGTTTCTTGACCCGGTGCATCCAGCCACTGAAGCTAAGAAGCCAATTTTGCTAGGATTACCAGCGGAGAGACGATCCCGACCGAGAAAGCCAAGACCTGGCTGACAAGCACAAAGTGACCGAAGTGTTGTTCAGTTGTTTCTCCAACGGGGTGGTTGAAACCGAAGACACAAAGCGCTCCATTGCGGCTTATAACTGAAAACGGCCTCGTCCAGAGGTAACCCTTGTTGTTCATTTGTGATGAGTGCCTGTAAACTTATATTCTTGATTGCTTCTGCGATATGATGTACATTGTTCAACTGCATGCAGACATGTAAGGAGTTTGATGACGACTCCCGAACTTTATCGGCCATGAAGTTGAAAGAAGAAGAGGCCATTAAGTGCTTCTGCTGCCCAGCCCGACTCCAAGAGAGTGGGGAAGAGACCTGTTGAAGATCAGGGCAAGAAGAAGGTTATGAGGCCAAGTGCCGCAGCCAGGAGTCTGAAGATAAAAGACACCCCTGGTACAACCCCCAAGCCACCGAGTCCTAGATCGGGACCAGGGCAGTTGAGCTTAGCATCATCGAGCCCAATAAGTGTGCCGCCGAGTACAAGGTCGGGTCAAACGCCACCAGGCTTAGCAATATTGAGCCCAAGGATGGCACCGCTGAGTACCCGAGCGCCCCAGCCGGCCACACCTGGAGCGGGGCCAACCAGGACAAAAATGCCGCCGTGGACTACCACGCCGTCCAGCCCGACAGCCAGCAGCAGTCCACCACCGACATCAGGAGCCCCTGAGGGCAGGCTCAAGTTCTTCAAGAGGTATGTGACTTTAAGTCTTTCGGAAGTCCTGTTCAACATTGTGGTGTGTTGATATCTGACTCATTATGCAGGAAGTGCGCCAACATCGATCTCAAGGAGACCATGCTGGCTACTCCTGTCGCAGAGCCGTCCCCAACCGGACCAGCGCTCGTGAGCGTATCTGCTGAGCCGGCGGCTGTCGCGGTTGTAGAAACCGAGGTTGTCCCGACCGTTGAGCTACTGACACTAGCTGACCAAGGGGCTAATGTCGAAGCTGTTGCTCCGGCCCCTGAGCATGTCTCTGAAGCCTCGGCATCTGCCAAGTTGGGGGCCAGGACCCCATCGCTGTCCATGTTGTTGTCATCGTCGTCGTCTTCAGAGAGGCCGGACCTCCCCAAGCTTGAGGCTCCTCCCCACAAATTCTCGAGGACATTCCGCTAGGTAGCCCCTGATGGAACCGCGAAGAGTTACAAGCACGATGAAGTTGCGGCGGAGAAGGAGCGCGACGACTTGTTTTGTGTCACAATTGCCATGTTCCGGGGGGGTCTAGGTATGACTTTCGCCGTGTTGGAGTCTTGGTAGTCTTCCTTGCATGAGTGTTCTGATACTTGACTCTACTTTGCTCTGTTTTTGGCTCCGAGCAAAAGATCGTCGACTGCGCGGAGCAAATGAACGAGGTCCTGACCCGGCTTACCCCCCAGCTCCAAGAATTGGACCAGCTCTGGGCCTTAAAGGCCAAAGTGGAATGGTGCAGCCAGGAGAGGGAATCTTGGCTGAGGGGAGCCGTTAATCAGCTCAGGGGCGAAACCTAGGACCAATCCAAAAAGATTGGAAGTTTCCCGAATACGTCTTCCTGACTGAGCCCTTAGTATATTTTTCCAGCTATGTTGTTTGTTGACTACCCAGTTGTGTCTTGTCTGCAACGTTGAGTACTTGACTATTCTGATGTGCAGCCCTAGAAGCCGAGCTGAAGACCCGAACAGGGGGAGAAGCCAAGCTGAAGGAGGCCGAGAGGGCCAAGGCCGGGCTTGAAAAAGACAAGGCCGACTTGACAAGGGTGAAGGCCGAGCTTGAGAAAGAGAAGGCCGACTTGAAGAAGGCCAACACCAAGCTCAAGAAGGAAAAGGCTAAACTGGAGAAGGCCAAAGCCAAGTGGGAGGCCGATTATGAAAGTAAGTCTTCCCTCTGACAATGACCTTAACCAATCCATTGAGTACTCTGCTTACAGTGTTGCCTAACAAGTTTACTTGTCGATGAACCCGGGCAGCTGCTAGAGCCAATGCCCAAATCTAGTTTCAGGCTTTTGCAGAGGAGATAAAGGTTGTCAAGGAGTCACGGGAGATCCTTTCCGAGTCCACGAAAGGGCTCCTTGACATCATGGATCCTCACTACATAGGAACCAACTCCAACACGATCTCCCAGGTGTAGGCGTGCCTTAACGAAGCACCGAGTATCCTGAAGAGGTACTCGGATGAGCATGTTGTTGTCGGCGTGGCCCAAACCCTGGCGATGACCAAGTCAATCTACTCAGGGCAGATATTGAAGCCATCAGGGAGGGATTCGCCGAGGAGACGACACCTGAGGAGGCGCTGGGGTTGATAGCCCAGGCGAGGCCGACTGCAGAGGTGATCACCCGAGACCTGGGTATGTAAGAACAGTCCATCATACAGTCGGTGTATATAAAATTTTTGTAAGGACATGTGTAAATATATGTGCAATGCTGCCAAGCTCTGAGTTGCTACTTAGTTATCATTAGCTTTACCCGACTATATGGTATGCACCGAGTTAGTCTATAGGAACTTAATAAAATCGTTCACCGCAGAAAGTTGTACTTGGGCAAACATCAAAGTCGTTGCAAAACTTCATAACTTAAGCAAAACTAGCTCGTATATTATTGACAAGGCACATATAATACATGCAGCCCCCGACTCACTACTTGGTTGAAACAAGCGGTGTAGTGAGTTAGAGAAAAACTGTACACATAGGAAAGTATAAAACTTAGGTATAGAAAGGACGTAGCTGTTCTATATTCCATGAGTTGCTGACGAGGGCACCATCTTCGGTCTTCAATCGGTAGGCACCTGGCCGCGTAACCTCGGCTATAATGAATGGCCCTTCCCATATTGGGGATAGTTTATGCCTGTCTTTGGTGGTTTGTATTCTTCTCAAGATGAGATCTCTGACCAAAAAGGTGCGGCCATGGACATTGCGATTGTGGTAGCGACGGAGGCCTTGAAGATACCTTGCCGACTAGATTGTGGCGATGTCCCTCGCTTCTTCCAACTGATCTAGTTCAACCAATCGGGTGTTGTTTCAGATGTCTTCTGAGTAAACCTGAACTCGCGGTGAGCCGAACTCTAACTCGGTTGGTAACACAGCCTCAACACCATAGACTAGCAAGAAAGGGGATTGCCCTGTTGCCCGACTAACCGTGGTTCTTAGGGACCAGAGAATAGATGGGAGTTCTTATACCCACCGGCCCGCGTATGGTTGTAGTCGGTCAAATATTCTGGCCTTGATACCTTGTAAGACCATGCCATTGGCATGCTCGACCTGCCCATTGCTCTGCGGGTGCGCCACAGATGCATAACAGATCTTGATGCCAAAGTCGTCACAGAAATCTTGAAAGATGCCGCCCGTGAACTAGGTACCATTGTCTGTGATGATGCAGTTAGGGACCCTGAATTGGTATAATATACTCATGATGAAGTCCTTTGCTCGTGCCGCTATTATGGTAGCAAAGGGTTTTGCCTCAATCCACTTCGTGAACTTATCCACCGTGCCGAACAAGTGTATGAACCCTCCTGGCACTTTCTTGAAAGGCCCGACCATGTCAAGCCCCCATACTGCAAAGGGCCAAGAGATTGGGATTGTTTGGAGTTCTTGGGCTGGGAGATTTGTTTGTCGTGTATAGAACTAGCAACCCTCGCATGTGCGAACTATGTATTTTGCATCAGTTACTGCTTTGGCCAGAAAAATCCCTATCGGTAAGCCTTTCTGACTAACGTCCTGGATGCGGCATGGTTGCCACATATGCCTGAGTGGATCGATTGCAGAATCTGCTTGCCCTCCTCGGTGGTGACGCAGCGCATGAGGACACCGGATGCACTTCTTCGGTATAGGTCTTCTCTGACGATTAGGAAACTCTTGCTTCGACGTTTGATCTGTTCGGCTTAAATGTGATCTTCTAGGAGTTCATCGTCCAGGAGGAATTTGAGAACATGAGCCAGCCAATCTTGACATATGTTCAGTACTTCATCTGTCACCAGGGTAGGTTCGCCTCCCGACTGCTCTGGTACTGGTTTCTTCTTGACTAACGGCTCCATGAGTTGCTCGACAAAGATCCCTATCGGGACCGCTTCCCGCTTGGATCCCATGTTTGCTAGTTCATATGCATCATCATTGTATTATCATAGGACATGTGTGATCTCCAGCTCGTCGAACTTGTTTTCAAGCTTTCGGACCTCCTGACAGTATGCCATCATGGTATCATTGAGACATGTCCAATCTTTCATGACTTGGTTCACCACGAGTTGAGAGTCTCCTCGCACAACCAGTCGGTGGATGCCGAGTGATATAGCAATGCGGAGCCCGTGGATGAGTGCTTCGTACTCGGCCACGTTGTGGGAAGCTGGGAACTGGATCTGGAGAACATACTTGAGTCTTTCGCCGACGGGAGATGTCAGTACGACACCGGCCCTGGCTCCGCCGATCCGTAGAGAACCGTCGAAGTACATTGTCTAGTACTCTAGCTTCACTGTTGATGTAGGCATTTGAACTTCTGTCCACTCAGCTATGAAGTCGACTAGAGCTTGCTATTTGATTGCTGTCCGTGGTTGAAAAGTGATGTCGAACATCATCAACTCGAGTGCCCATTTAGTGATTCGGCCGGTGGCCTCGCGGTTATGCAGGATGTCCCCGAGTGGATACGATGTGACCACCATGACTTGATGCGCTTGAAAATAGTGCACCAACTTCCGGACAGTGATGAGTAGGCTATATAGCAGCTTCTGGACCTACGGATATCTCATTTTTGAGTCGGCTAGGACCTCGCTGACAAAGTAGACTGGCCGTTGTATCTTCTGTATGTGACCCGGTTCGGATCGCTCGACCACCAACACCGTGCTGACTACTTGAGTGGTTGCCAGCAGATATAGCATGAGCGGCTCTTGGGGCATTGGTGACGCCAACACGGGTGGTGATGTGAGAAATTTTTTGAAGTCTTCAAAGGCTTGCTGGGCTTCGGGAGTCCATTGGAAATTGTCTGTTTTCTTCAATAGCTTGAAAAAGGGCATACCCCATTTGCCTAGTCGGGAAATAAACCGGTTGAGTGCCACCATGCAGGCTATCATCTTCTGGATGTCCTTCTAGCTAGTCGGGGGTGCCATGTTCATGATTGCGTTGACTTTCTCCGGGTTGGCCTTGATGCTGCGATGCGAGACGATGAAGCCGAGTAGCTTGCCGGATGGCACACCGAAGGCGCACTTTTCTGGATTCAACTTCATCTTGAATCTTCGAAGATTTTGGAAGGTTTCTTCTAGGTCAGCGATGAGGTCTTCTTTGGACTTGGTTTTGATCACCACGTCGTCGATGTAGGCCTCCACGTT
The DNA here is from genome assembly GCA_003991445.1 of Oryza meyeriana var. granulata. Lineage (NCBI taxonomy): Eukaryota > Viridiplantae > Streptophyta > Magnoliopsida > Poales > Poaceae > Oryza > Oryza meyeriana. The sequence goes on along the minus strand of RYFJ01003510.1, from coordinate 11,854 downwards.
GCGCCCGATCTGAGTGTGTCGACACCGCTGAATTGCTCATTGATACATTGCTCCAACGTTTTTCAAACCGAACGGCATAGTGATGTAGCAGTATGCACCAAATGGCGTGATGAAGGACGTCTTTAGGCAGTCCTCCTCCTTCAGGCTGATTTGATGGTATCCCGAGTAACAGTCAAGAAAGCTGAGAAGTTCGCACCCCATGGTTGAATCCACCACCTAATCTATTCTGGGTAGACCAAATGGATCTTTGGGGCACGCCTTGTTTAGGTCGGTGTAGTCGACGCACATGCACCATTTACTGTTTTTCTTGTAGACCAGAACTGGGTGTGCCAGCCAGTCCGGGTGGTAGACCTCTTTGATGAACCCGGCTACGAGGAGCTTGGTTATCTCCTCCCGAATAGCATCTTTCCGGTCTTGTGTGAAGGGCCGTAGCCGTTGCTTGACTAGATTGGTGTCTGTCTTGACATTGAGGGCTTGCTCGATCACCTCCCGTCGTACGCTCGGCATGTCGGACGGTTTCCATGCGAAGATATCCTTGTTGGATTGAAGGAAGGTGACGAGCATGTCTTCCTATTTGGGGTCGAGTCCGGTCCCGACTAGAGCAGTCTTGGAGGGGTCGGAAGGGTCTAGGGGGATCTTCTTCATGTTAGAGTCCACTGAAATTCCTGACTTTGCTACTTTTTTGCCAGAACTTGGTCTTCCTCAACTTCAGTTGTGATGGCTTGCCGAATGTTGTTGCGTCCGACTGCCGCCTCTTGTGATTGAGCCAACTCGCAACTCTCCTTGTCACAGGTGAAGGCTTGTTTGACGTCGGTGCAGAGGGAGAGAACTCTGGCTGGCCCGGGCATCTTTAGCACCATGTATGTATAGTGCGGTATTGCCATGAATTTGGTGAGCACCGTTCGTCCGAGTATCGCATGGTACACAGTCTCAAAGTCAGTGACCTCGAAGCAGATGTTTTCAGTGCGTAAGTTATCCCGCGTGCCGAAGGTGAGACAGGCTGGGAATTATCTCGTGGTAGGGCGCCATACTCGGCCGCAGTTTGGAAGGAGGGATTTTCATCTCATCTAGGATCTTGGCGAACAAAATGTTGAGCGCACTGCCTCCATCTATGAGGACCTTCTTCAGCTTGATATTTTTGACGACCGGGTCCAGGACGAGTGGGTAGCGTCCTGGGTGTGAAACCTAATCTGGATGATCTGCGTGGTTGAATGTGATGGACGTCTCTGACCAGCGCAGATACTGAGGGGCGTCTGCTGTAGAGACTGCATTGACGTCGCGTGCTGTTAGCTTCTGCTTGCGCTTGGACTCATATGCAGGGGGCCCTCCAAAGATGTGGTTGAGCTTGGCTTGGGGATCTTGAAAATCATCGGCCGGGCCCGAATCTGGCTTGTCTTTGTCCTTGTCGGTGCCAGACGATGATGAAGCCTGCTCAGAAGCAAACTTCTTAATCATGAAGCAGTCCTTGGCCACGTGCTTGCCCTTGGGGTGGAAGGGGCAAGGCCCGTTCATAACTTTCTGATAGTCGTTCCTTGGTGGCCGTGACTGGGTTCACTCCATGTTGGCCACCTCGTTGTCCAACTTCCACTTGCGGCTACCAGACTTGTTCTGTGATGGCTCGTTGTCGGCTTTAGCCTTCTGTTCCTTCTGCCGGGGCTCTTTCTTCTCATCGAGGGCCTCTGCAACCGCTTCGGCAGAGTCGGCATATTTATTTCCCATATCGAAGAGAGCCCGGACAGAGGCTAGTGGCTTTTGAGTGAACTTCGCGATGAACGGGGCGTCCTTGACTCCCTTGCAGAAGGCAGCGATGACGACCTGTGGAGGCCATAGGCCCCGGGTACCTCATCACAAGCATATGGGCCACTCGGATAGAGGATGGGCCTAGTCTTGTAATTAGAGATATATTAGCACCCGGTAGAATTTGCCTTATACGATAAGGAATATACAGTCCTAATCGAGCAAGTTATATCTCTAAGAGGAAATCCCTTGGCCATAGTCCAGCTGGGATTCCTACCATGTACCCCTGTCCACTAGTATATAAGGGGAGGCAGGGCACCCCCTGAGGGCAGATCAACACAAATCCTCAAAGGAATAACACCACAACTGGACGTAGGGTATTACCTCACATCGAGGGCCTGAACCAGTATAAATCTCCCCGTGTTCCTTTGCAATCCACTGAGTTTCCATCCGCCGAGTAGCCCCATATTCATATTGCCGGTGTAAAACATCAATAGTTGGCACGCCAGGTAGGGGCTTTGGCGAGATCTACATCAACAAGCTCGATGGATCCAACAACTGGAGTCGACGGCGACATATTCTCCCCCGAAGACACAATTTCATTCAGAAGCCTTGACTTCATCGCTAACATGTTCAGCAACCTCGCCTTAGCCAACACAGATCCAATCCAACCTGCCGAGGAACCAGCCGACTCAGCACCAGTCGGCTAACAAGACACCGCAGTCACTGTCATCGATCTGCTGCGGCAATCTTCCACTTCGCCAAGCCTCAGGACAACTCTCTCCTTCGGCGTCCAACTCGCACTAGGCCTTGAGCCATCCCTGGTCAGGCTAAGAAGGGGAGAGCTCATCAATCTCCCGCATGGGCTCGGCAATGCCGCGGATCTATATCTTACGTGGTAGACCCGATCCCCCACGGTTCAGTTTGGACATGGCTCAGAGCCGCTCCAGATTGGATCTAGGGAGGTCGGAGTCGTCCTTACTCCGATCAACTACTCGGATTCTGACTCCAAGTCAAACAGCGGTTCAAACACCAGTTCGGACACCAGTCTGGCGAGTTTCCTTCTGCCCCGCGAGATCTTCATGGCTTCAACCCCTCCACCAGAGGTACGCCGACTACAAGAGGAGCAACAAGAGGAGGCACGCCGACTATGGCAACAGGAGGAGACGGACTGCGAGGCTCGCAACGACGAGCTACGCAAGGCTGGGTGAACTGCTCAGCAACAGATCCTCCAGACTAGAGTCGGCGACCACAATCTCTCCGTCACGCCACAACAGAACGTCGTGGCCGCTGTAACCCTGCTGGATACACTCCAGCTCAGGCTTGATCACCAGGCCACCCCGACTATCGCCAAGATTAAAGCCATGATCACAGCTGCCGCATGTCAGCAGCACCAGCAGTCGGGCGAAACACTTATACCGACCAATCGGTTGGGTTCTCCAGCGGCAATCTCGTCCGCATTAGCGCGATGCTGGGCGGCCGGCTCAAGTCAGCCACACGAGGAGTTGTGGCAAACATCACTCGGCAACACCAACAACAACAATCGGTGACGTCACCAGAATGATCGTTGGTTCAACCAGGACCTTCGAGTTCATCTACAACGCGACCTCTGACAAGACATTAATGCCCGGCGCTGTCAACGCAAAGAGGATGAGCGCCGCCGACTGGAGGACGAGCATGAGCGCTTCGGCCTCCACCACAAGCGGTTCAACCACCGCGATCGGAGCCGGAGCCCTCACGAAGATGAAGATGTTCTAGCTTTTACCCACGAGCTACAGGACGTCGACTGGCCGTTAGGCTTCAAGCCTACGGGGATCGAGAAATATGACAGCAAAACCAACCCCGAATCCTGGCTCCCCGTATACACTTTGGCAATCCGAGCTGTTGGAGGTGACCACAAAGCCATGGCTAACTACCTCCCAGTCGCCCTGGCCGACTCAGCGAGGACATGGCTAACAGGCCTCCCGAGGCGGTCGATCAGTTCCTGGGGAGAACTCAGGGAGCGGTTCATTGCTAACTTCCAGGGGACCTACGAGAGGCTGTCTTCTGAGCATGATTTATACCAACTGCACCAGAGGAAGAACGAGTCTCTGCACGAATTTATCAAGAGGTTCTCCAAGAAGCGTAGGTCGTCATCGCCACCTTCCGCATGGGAGTAAAGTACACCCCATTCATCACGAAATTCACTCGGAAGCCTCTAGCCACTGTCAGGGCTCTCTTCGATATGGCAAATAAATATGCCGACTCGGCCGAGGCGGTCGTAGAGGCCCTCGACGAGAAGAAAGAGTCCTAGCAAAAAGACCAAAAGGCAAAAGCGGACAACGAGCCATCACAGAACAAATCCAGCAGCCGCAAGTGGAAGTCGGACAATGAGGTGGCCAACGTGTAGTGCACTCGGTCGTGGCCCCCAAGGAATAATGAATACCAGAAGGTTATGAACGGGCCTTGCCCCTTCCATCCCAAGGGCAAGCACGCGGCCAAGGACTGCTTCATGCTCAAGAAGTTTGCCTTCGAGTAGACTTCATCGTCTGGCATCGACAAGGACAAAGACAAGCCAGACTCGGGCCCGGCCAACGATTTTCAAGATCCCCAGGCTAAGCTCAACCACATGTTTGGAGGGCCGTCCACATACGAATCCAACCGAGAAGCGGTCCCAACAGGGATCTTTGTCGAGCAACTTATGGAGCCATCAGTCAAGAAGAAACCAGTGCCAGAGCAGTCGAGAGGCGAACCTACCCCAGCAACAGACGGAGTACTAAACATATGTCAAGACTGGTGGACTCCTGTTCTCAAATTCCTCCTAGACGATGAACTCCCAGAAGATCGTAGTCAAGCTAAACAAATTAAACGTCGAAGCAAGAGTTTCCTAGTCGTCGGAGAAGACCTGTACCGAAGAAGTGCATTTGGTGTCCTCATGCGTTGCGTCACCACTGAGGAGGGCAAGCAGATTCTGCAATCAATCCACTCGGGCATATGTGGCAACCATGACGCATCCAGGACGTTAGTCGGAAAGACTTATCGGCAGGGATTTTTCTAGCCAACAGCAGTAACAGATGCCAAAGACATTGTTCGCACATGCGAGGGTTGCCAGTTCTATGCAAGACAAACCAATCTCCTAGCCCAAGAACTCCAAACAATCCCAATCTCTTGGCCCTTTGCAGTATGGGGGCTTGACATGGTCGGGCCTTTCAAGAAAGCTCCAGGAGGGTTCACACACTTGTTCGTCGCAGTGGATAAATTCACGAAGTGGATTGAGGCAAAACCCGTTGCTACCATAACAGCAGCACGAGCAAAGGACTTCATCATGAGTATATTATACAGATTCAGGGTCCCTACCCGCATCATCACGGACAACGGTACTTAGTTCACGGGCGGCGTGTTTCAAGATTTCTGTGACAATTTCGGCATCAAGATCTACTATGTGTCTGTGGCACACCCGCGGAGCAATGGGCAGGTTGAACGTGCCAATGGTATGGTCTTACAAGGTATCAAGGCCAGGATATTCGACCGACTACAACCATACACGGGCCGGTGGGTACAAGAGCTCCCATCTGTTCTCTGGTTTCTCAGAACCACGGTTAGTCGGGCAACAGGGAAATCCCCTTTCTTTCTGGTCTATGGTGCCGAGGCTAAGCTACCAACCGAGTTAGAGTTCGGCTCTCCGCGAGTTCGGGCTTACTCAGAAGACACCTCAAACAATACCCGATTGGTCAAACTAGATCAGTTGGAAGAAGCGAGGGACATAGCAATAATCTAGTCGGCAAGGTATCTTCAAAGCCTGCGTCGCTACCACAATCGCAATCCTGTGGCCGCGCCTTTTTGGTTGGAGATCTCATCTTGAGAAAAATACAAACCACCAAAGACAGACATAAACTATCCCCAATATGGGAAGGGCCGTTCATTATAGCCGAGGTGACGCGGCCAGGCGCCTACCGACTGAAGACCGAAGGCGGTGCCCTCATCAACAACTCATGGAATATAGAACAACTATGTCCTTTCTACACCTGAGTTTTATACTTCCCATGTGTACAGTTTCTCTCTAGCTCACTACATTGCTTGTTCCAACCAAGTAGTGAGTCGGGGGCTGCATGTATTATATGTGCTTTGTCAATAATATACAAGCCTATTTTACTTAAGTTATGAAGTTTGTCAATGACTTTGTTATGTTTGCCCGAGTACAGCCTCTTACGGTGAACGATTTTATTAAGTTCCTATAGAATATCTCGGTGTAGACTATATAGTCGGGTAAAGCTAATGATAACTAAGTCAGAACCTAGAGCTTGGCTGTGTTGCACATATATTTACACATGTCCTTACAAAAAAGTTTATATACACCGACTGCATGACGGACTGTTCTTACATACCCAGGTCTCAGGTGATCACCTCTGCACTCGGCCTCGCCTAGGCTATCAGCTTTAGCGCCTCCTCAGGTGTTGTCTCCTCGGCGAATCCCTCTCCGATGGCTTTAATGTCTACCCTGGGGTAGATTGACTTGGTCATCGCCAGGGTTTGGGCCACGCCGACAACAGTACGCTCATACAAGTACCTCTTCAGGATACTCGGTGCTTCGTTAAGGCGCGCCTGCACCTGAGACACCGTGTTGGAGCTAGTTCCCACATAACGAGGATCCATCACGTTATGGAGCCCTTTCACGGACTCGGCAAGGATCTCCCGTGACTCCTTGATGACCTTCATCTCCTTTGAAAAAGCCTAGAATTGGATTTGGACATTGGCTCTAGCAGCTGCCCGGGTTCACCAACAAGTAAACTTGTTAGGTAAAACTATAGACGAAGTACTTAATGGATTGGTTAAGATCATTGTCAGAGCGGAGACTTACTTTTGTAGTCGGCCTTCTGCTTGGCTTTGGCCTTCTCTAGTTTAGCCTTTTCCCTCTCGAGCTTGGTGTTGGCCTTCATCAAGTCGGCCTTCTCTTTCTCAAGCTCGGCCTTGGCCCTTATCAAGTCGGCCTTGTCTTTTTCAAGCCCGGCCTTGGCTCTCTCGGCCTCCTTCAGCTAGACCTCTCCCTCTGTTCGGGTCTTCAGCTCGGCTTTGAGGGCTGCACATCACAATAGTCAAGTACTCAACATTGTAGTCAAGACACAACTGGGCAGTCGGGAAACAACACAGCTGGAGAAATATACTAAGGGCTCAGTCAGGAAGACGTTCGGGAGACTTACTTCCAATCTTCTTGGCTTGGTCCCAATTTTCGTCCCTGAGCTGATTAACGGCTCCCTTCAGCCAAGACTCCCTCCCTTGGTGGCTGTTCATCACCTGCATTGTTAGTGTTGTGCGTGCCATGGGCCCTGGGTACCTCATGACAAGCATTTGGGCCACTCGGATAGAGGATGGGCCTAGCCTTGTAATTAGAGATATAGCTAGATTCGGCAGACTTCGCCTTGTATAGAAAGGAATATACAGTCCTAGTCGGGTGCGATATATCTCTAAGGGGAGATCTCCTAGTCGTAATCCGATGGGGACTCCTACCTTGTAACCCTGTCCCCTAGTATATAAGGGGAGGCAGGGCGCCCCATGAGGGCAGAAGAGCACACATAAGCTCAAAGGTTGAGTTGGTTCACCAGAATCACCACCGCAAATCCTCAAAGAAATAACACCACAACTGGATGTAGGGTATTACCTCACATTGAGGGCCTGAACCAGTATAAAATCTTTCTGTGTTCCTTTGCAATCCACCGAGTTTCCATCCGCCAAGTAGCCCCATATATTTATTGCCGGTGTAAAACATCGACAGTTGGCGCGCCAGGTAGGGGCTTCGGCGTGATCTACATCTACAAGCTCGATGGATCCAGCAACCGAAGTCGACGGCGGCAAACTCTCCCCTAGAGATGCAATCGCATTTAGAAGCCTCGACTTTGTCGCCGACCAGAACGGCAATCTCACCTTGGTCGACTCGGACTCGATCCGATCTGCCAGGGAACCAGCCGACTCCGCGCCAGTCGGCCTACACGATGCTGCAGCAATCTTTCACGACATGCTGCGGCAACCTCCAATACGCCCGAGTCCAGGGACAACTCTTTCTTTCGATGTTCGACTCGGACTCGGTTTTGAGTCGGCCGAGATCGGGCCAAAAAAGGAAGAGATCGCCAATTTGCCGTTCGGACTCGGCGACGCAGCAGATATCTACGATCTACATCCAACGCGGCAAACTCGATCCTCTGGAGTTCGACTCGGATACGGCCCCGAGCCGCTCGAGATCGGATCTAGGAAGGTCGGAGTTGTAATCACCCCCATCAACTATTCCGACTACGACTCTCAGTCGGACTACGACTCCCAGTCGGATTCTGACTCTAAGTCGGACAGCAGTTCGGCAAGCTTCTCCCCGCCATGAGAAATCTTCATGGCATCCAAAGGCTCTACTCCTACTCAGGAATCACACCAACTACATGAGCAACAAGAGGAGGAAGCCTGCCGACTGCGAGAACAACAGGAGGAAGAAGCAAGACACCTGCACGCCCGCAACGACGGCCTACGCAGGGCTAGGCGAACCGCTCAGCAACAAACTGTTAACGCCAAAATTTGGTACGATTCGCGTCGGACTTGGTTAAGGAAAGAAGTGATATCAGCCGTTGGGAGCTAATCCAGAAGAAGCCGGATTCGGGAAGGAATCGTGAAGACCACGCTATGGCAGTTAATTATCTTATCTATTAGATAGTTTTATCTTTTAGGAAACCTGATCTCTTGTCCGATCAGGTCTGTTAGTTTTTCTTTTCTAGTTAGGAAAGTCTTGTTACGTGTCCTATAAGGACTCTTGTAACTCGGGGTATATATACGTATGCCCGGGGACCTTGTAAACTATCTAATCGATCAATACAACTTCGGCGCATCGCCACCCTTTACCAACGGGTTCTTGCTTCTCGAGCGGGGCTGCATCGGTTAGGTCCGAACTCCTGCGAGAGGGTAAGTCTCGTTACCCTGACTACCAATCGGCTAGGACTTCTCGGTAGGTCCGATATTCTAGTCGGTCTATGGTAGTCGGCTTACCACGGTGTATCGGATCTGTCTACGGCTGCATCGGTTCGGTCCGAGCTCTTAGGCTGGTCAGGTATATCAATCACGCGTGCATAGTTTTTATCAGTTTATCGGGGTAGTTTATCATCAGTTTGTGCTGCATCGGTTGGGTCCGACCTACTAAACTGCTAGCGATAAATTATTCCTGTTAGGCTGATAGCCTTTTGTGCAAGCGTCTTATCGGAATGTATAGCCGGTAAGTTATTTTCATCACAGTTGCATTAGATCTATCGGTTTTGTGAGGTTCCTTTACTATTATCGATCTGTGCTTGCATCAGTTAGGTTGAACTACTAGATCGATAATAATAGATTTATCCTTGTCGAGCCGATCGGTGTATATGCGACGTTCTATCGGATGCTTAGCCGATAGGCTATCTTTCTATAAGCCGACTGTATTATCTTTACTATTTGGTCATCTATATTATCATCGGTTCTCTAGCCGGTGCACATGTGTTTCCTTGGCAGTCGGCTAGTTCACTATTCTGCCTATCTATTTTTATCATCGGCTTCTAGCCGATGCACATGTTATACTGACAACTTATCCTTGTTTATAGCGCTATCGGTTTCCTAGACGATACACAGGTGCCATCGGCTATCGGCTACGAGAAGCCTATATCAGTCCGTATCGGCCGATAGTCGATTGCGCAATTGCTGCCGATCCGGGCACGAGGACCAACAAGGACCCGGACGCGAGTACAGGCAGGGGCCCGGGCACGAGCATAGCGGCATCGGCTGGAAGGAATCCGTATCGGCTTGCTGGCCGATTGGATCAGTGATCTAATTTCTTCATCTCCTTGTCAATTGCTGGGTCAAATTGACTGGCACGCCCGCGAACCTCAAATATTTTAGGACCTGCACTGGAGCTAAGCAGACCTCCCAGGCCTTCGCGTGTCACCAGACGCCGAACCAGATCGTCAGCAAGCTTTTCAGCACACCCGGCGGTTTTCGGCGTCAACACAAACCCTCCAAACAAAAGTCGGCGACCACGACGTCTTCGTCACACCACAACAGAACATCGTGGCCGCCGCAACCCTACTGGACACAGTCCAACTTGGGCCTGATCACAGGCACCCCCGACGATCGCAAGGATAAAAGCCATGCTTACCGCTGCTGCATGTCAGCAGCACCAACAGTCGGGCAACACACTCATATCGACCAGTCGATCGGCTTCCCCAGCGGCAGTCTCGTCCACCTCAAAGCGACGTCGAGCGGTCGGCTTTAGTCGGCTCCACATGGAGTCACGCCAAACATCACTTGGCAACCCCAACGACAACCGGCAATGTCGAAGCGACCGTCGGTACAATCAGGATCTCCGAGACCAACTATGGCGTGACCTTCGGCAAGACATCAATGCTCAGCGCCGCGAACGAGAAGAAGACGAGCAACGCCAACTGCAAGACAAGAACGAGCGCTTCGGTTTCCACCACAAGCGGTTTCGCCGCCGTAGTCGGGGTCGGAGTCCTCATGAAGATGGAGTACCGGCCTTCACCCAGGAGCTACAACAGGTCGACTGGCCGTCGGGTTTCAAGCCTACAGGCATCGACAAATACGACAGCAAGACCAATCCCGAGTCCTGGCTCATGGTCTACACTCTGGTGATCCGAGCAGCTGGAGAAATCACCAAAGTCATGGCTAACACCTCCGTCGCTTTAGCCGACTCAGCGAGGACATGGCTAACAGGACTTCCCAAGCAATCAATCAGCTCCTGGGGAGAACTCCGAGAATGCTTCATCGCCAACTTCCAGGGGACATACGAGAGGCATCTTCCGAGTACGACTTATATCAGTTTGCATCAAAGGAAGAACGAGTCTCTTCGTGACTTCATTAAGAGGTTTTCTGAGAAGAAGAACTCAATCTAACGTCAAGGATGAGTCGTCATCGCCGCCTTTCGAAAAGGAGTCAAAGACACCTCGTTCATCGAACAAATTCACACGGAAGCTCCCAACTCTGTCAAGGCTTTATTCGACATGGCGAACAAATATGCGACTCAGCCCACGCTGTTGCTGAGGCCCTTGAAGATAAAAAGGCATCCCTGACAGAAGAAGCGGGAGGGCACCAACGAGCGCGTCCCGACTAAAGCGGGAATCGCAAACGCAAGTCAGACGCTCATTGTGGCAGTCGGTCACAATCGTCTTTCGACTTTCAACAACTGAAGATTATCAGAACAAAGTGACATGCTCGGGCCCACAAGCTCAACGCGAAGATGGCATCCCCACTCCGAATACCGAAACAGCTAATCGCTTCCTGAAAAGTATCTCGTTCACTCGGCCTTGCCAATGCCGTTACACCTAAAGTAGCACAAGCTGCACTCTTCTCTGTTTTTTGCTCTTAAATGATGCAAAATACTTGAGTTAGTATAAAACCCTGATCCCGTGAAACTTTGCTTCCTTGAAAGACAAATTCAAGTCACCCAAAAACGCGTTCTGGGAAAGAAGCCATGAGCCAAACTCCCGACGGGGGGCTATGAGCTAGTCGGCAGAGTGTTTAACGTAAGGGTCAAACTACTCGGAAAATTAATATCAAAAGAGGAAAAAACTCGTATTTACATATATTGTAAAATACATTTTATTCGGTGTGATTATTCCATCATCAGATGCTCTCAATCCGATATCTTGATGCAGGCCAAGCTCCGGTATACGGTGACAGAACTCAGGCTGCGAGCCTATCTCCACGCTCGGGGGCTAGACAAGTCTGCCAAAATACACTCGGGATGCTCCATGAGGGCTCTTACCGAAGTACTGTTGCGCAGTCGACGTCATCTTCCTCGGCTACGCTCCATGTGAGTGACACCGACTTCCGACTACGGGGTCGTATATGCACTCGGCTGGTGAGGGTCCCCCTGAGGCACTAGCGCGAATCTTATGTAAGTGCAAGGTCGGGTGTTAACTCGCTTGGCATAACTTTGTTGGCTAGGTATGCCCCATGAGGTCGCTAAGCCGAATCCTATGCTAATGCAAGGTCGGTACCTTGTCGGCTCTCCTGAAGCAGGGAACTTACATCTAAAAGCCAAATCCATCCGGAGTTCGCGATGCACCGCGTCACACTTGAGAGGCGAAGCAGATCCTGCAATATACCTACTCAAACTTCTGCA